>WBNH01007505.1:226668-319965 GCA_013401255.1 Urocolius indicus
GCTGGAGAAGTTCATGAGGGACTGTCTCCCGTGGGGAGGGACCCCACAGTGCAGCAGTGGGAAGTGTGAGGAGGCCTCCCCCTGAGAAGCAGCAGCGGCAAAGTCCATCTATAATGAACTGACTGCAACCCCCATTCCTCATCTCCTGCGCCGCTGGTGGGGAAGGAAAAGGAGTCCTGGGAAGTGGAGGGATGGGAGGAGGTGTTTTAAGACGGTTTTATTTCTCATCTTCCTGCTTTTATCATTTCTTCAATAAATCAAACCTTTTTCTCCCTGAGTTGAGTCTGTTTTGCCCGTGACGCTAATTGCTGAGTTTGATCTGTCCGTCCTTATCTCAGCTCACAAGCAGTTTGTTATATTTCTCCCTCTCTCCTGCCCAGTTTAGGAGGGGGAGTGATATTATGACTGGGTGGATATTGGGCTAAACCACCACAAAAGGCTGTAGATAATTTTTGCTTATATTAACCAATTCCATGAACCAAGTGTCAAACCTGAATGCCTCATTTTAGATGTGACCTCCATCTGTGTGTCTGTTTCTGAGCTGTTTACTCTGTCTGAAAGGCAGTTTTGCTGCTCACATCCTGCCTGAGCACTGCTCCACTTGCTTGGAAGTGCTTCCTGATGGAGGCCATGCAGCCCATCTCGTCTTTTGGAACAAGCAACACTTGGTACAATTGCTTCTTTCAGACATCTTTATTTGCCCTTGTTACTGTGCTTTGAAGTTCTTTTGGCTGGACAACACATTAGTAATATGCACACAAGGTCTTTGGGAGTTGACCAGCCTGCTTAGCTACTCTATTACCCTAGTTTTATGGAGATGTGACCACAGAGATCCAATATGCCAGCCAAAGATCTTCGCAACACATTTATAACTAAATATCGTACTTACAAGTGAAAAGATTCTGTTCTCCTTCTTTCTGGGTTTGTGTAGGTTTGGCTTTGGACTAATGGCTTTTTTAATAAATAAAAATGAGTAATCTAGCTAGTAAAATAACATTGCTGGGCACTGGCTAAGGCTGGTCTGTGATCTTTCATACTGCTTAACTTTAGGATGCCCCTTGGGAATAAGAATCTTCTAGCCTATGTCCTGGGACAGGCTGGGAGACAGAAATACCACTGGTCAGGTACTGCTCCCTGCTGACTGTGGGACAGAGCTACTCTATCATGAAAGGAGGTAGGAGGGGTAAGCACTGTGGATGCAAACTGCGTCCTCAGGATCGGAGACAGGCTTTTGTATTTGCTAATCTAAACAGCCCTTGAGCCCAGGATATCCACATGATCACAATGTTTTAGCTGATCTTAGACTAGTTGCTTTCTGTTGAAGTATGTTGCTACCAGGTACATCAGCTACTTTAAGAATAAGTAGCTCCATGAAGATTATTTGTTATTTTTGGTGGGGCTGTGAAGGTAAGTGAAATAAGAAGATTTAAAAGTACCTGATGAAAATGTATCCAAACCTACACCCTAAGAAAATCCTTTCTAAAAATATAAAATTCTTAACACAAGCTCCATTTATTTGTTCATTGACTTGAAGTTTTGTAGGCAAAGTTATAAATTTGTAATAGTTTCCCTGAGAGCTGAGATTTTTCATTCGGGGATATGAGTAAATGCAACATGTTAACAGTCACATTTACCATTGTACATTCATAAGAAGGTCTCAGAGTGCTGACAGTATTTGCATACAAAAATTGAAGGTATCTGTGTTTCCCATAAGTATGTAATTGATTTTGTGTCTCTATTCTGCATTCGAACATATTTTAATCTTGGCTGATCATTTCTACCACAAATTATTCCCTGTGCAATTTGCTGTTTCTGATGAAACTTGGAAAACCAAAGTATTGACTTTGTGTTGTGTTTTTGTAATAGATATGATGCAATTTAGTTGCATTTAATCTAATATTGAAAGGAAAACAAGTAGAAAAACCAACACAAGATCTGTATAGTATGTCACAAAAGTGAGACACATTTAAGACCATGGGAAGCACAATGGGCTAAGATGACTGAAGATTTTTCAGCTTTTCAGGTTAAAAATTGTTCTTTTTAACTGATATACTGTGGTCTCAGTTACTTTCTTTCCAGTCAATCAGGGATGGGATACGCAATGTACTAGCTAGATAAGATTTCTCAGCTACAATTGTCTGATGTTACTCCTTTGTGCTCTAAAGCCTAGAGAACCATTGGCATTGTTAAAGGACTTCTAACATTGAAAGACCAAGAACAACTCAGGCCATCTCCTGTCAGGAATCAGCTTGTGTCCCACAGTTTGCTGCCTGCCTGGACCTTACTTAACCCTAACTCAGAATGATTAAATTCCTGATATGGGTACTACAGAGCAGTAAAAGACCATGGAGTGCCCTGTAAACACCAACACCAAACCCTTCTTGTCTCTAAAAGCCGTTTAACGTTCTCAGTCCTCTAGCTTCCCTCAGCATGATGCTGTTGAGCCATACCATACTGTTAGTCCTAACGTGATACGTCCCAAAATCTAAAGGATCATTTCCCACTGTAGAAGACAACACACCTCAAAAACCCCCCAAAACTAACCTGCTTTCTATCCACAGGGGACAATTAATATTCAGTAAGCTACTACCTATTGAGAATGATAAATTCTTCAGCCATAACCCTCATGCCAAGCAAACTTTGCAACCAAGACAGTAAACATCTTCTATAGATAGGAAGGAAGACTGAATTTATTTCTTTACTAGGTTTCACAGGGTTTTTTACGGCAGAGCTGTGTTTCTCTTGATTCCAGAAATTTGCTATAAGGCGACATCAGGGTTAGCAATCAAGTCGGCTAATGCATTCTGGAATATTAAATATTCCCCAAAAATGTTGGATGTTATTTTAGTAGTTTTGTCTTTACTCCTTTGCAAGCTATGTGCCATTCCTCAGAGACTGAGAAGGGGTTAAAGCCAAATAACTGGATAATTAACATAACTGAAAATGTGACAATTATTCAGATGAGGCTATTAGAGAATAAAACAACAACATTATTGAAGGGACCTTGTCATTAGCTTGCTTGTTTTACTCATATCAAGGAATTAATACAGTTAAAAATACAGGATTTCTTTTTATTTTGATGATACATTGTGTTTTATGAATCAGAGCTGTAAAGCTAATTTAAACATTTCAGGCTACAGACTGATGTTTTGTTATGCTTGTAAACATTTTGCTTATATTCAGTAAAATGCAGCAATTTTTACATCTGCACATTTATTAAGAATGAGAACCATCCAGCAGTATCTAATATATATACACCCTACTGAATAATCTCCTTTATATTTGGCATCTGGTTAACAAAGTCATAAAGTAATTTATCATGAAGTTTAATTTATTTGGATGAACAGAAATATTTTTATGTAAGTCTATCAATGAAACTGATGAACTAGTCTGTAGGAATCAACACAATTTTGCAAACATGGGTGAAACACCAAATTAGAGGCAATTACAAAACAGCTAATCTGGATAGACAGCACATCTACACAACAGATTCAGAGTAAATAACTTCTGTTCTGCTTGTGACTAATATTTCCCTTTTCACTACCAATCTAGCATGCTAAGGCAAACTTTTGAAAAATTAGACCAGGTTGCTTGAAGAATCCAAATTCATCCTGCAAAAAAATGAAAGTCAGGTTGACAAAGGAAGTGTCACCATGGACTTGGATAATTTTTGTATACATTGCCTCATTCCTACTGTCTCTAGACCAAGACACTTGTCGGCATCCAGGACAGACACCCAGGTACCAGGTGCGAAACAGTTCCAGTCAAGACAGAGAATTACTTGGTTTGCTCATGGGCAGGACCACACTAAGCCTTAACTCAAGTGAGAAAGAAAGTTATCTGCAAGATTATACTTTCCCATGGGAACTGATGAATTTAGGGCTCTATTAATTTATGGCCCTTGAAATCATACTCCATTTCACACCTGTAGACATGCCTTAGATGAAAAAATTGCATCTTTCCCTAGGAAACTGCCCTACTCCTTCACAGGTATCTCCAAAAAAAAAATTGTCATCCTATGTATCTGTTTATAGTAATAAATTTGGTGATTTTAAACAACTATTTTTAATGGGAAAATTAAATTAATTTCCCTGTAATACTGTGCTTTGGTTTAAACATCTCCTTGTTAAATGCATTTATCCCTTTACGTGTTTATAGATATTCCTCTCATAATTCTTCTTAATGAAGCTTTTCTACCCTAGAAGACACCCTGTGAGGTACCATGTTGGAAATACCTCTCCCAAAAAATCTTAGGGACACATTTACTTTTTTCATGCCTACTCTGTGTTAACTCAAAAGATACCTGTTCCTATGAACCACTTTTTTCTCTGCCTCATTCAATTTAAGATAATGAACTCCTTATTACTTCAGAAAACCTTCTTACAAGTCCTTAAGCATACGATCTTTCATTTGATGCACCATTAAATTAAATCCCATTTCCATCACTTCAGTCCTCAACATCATGCTGTTCTTCCTGATTTGCCTGTTTATTGACAAAGTGTTCATGCCATCAGAAAGTCTTATCATCACATACTTGCTTTTGAACTAAGATCATTAATGAAAATATTAATAAATTCATCTTAGGAATACTTTTTAAGGATCCTTGTTGTTACATTTCTCTGGTGACTTACTGTCTGGAGAATATAATTTTCACTTCCTTTTTTAGCAGTTCCCTACCTACTTGACCTTTGTTACACTTCCATATTAACCTCATCACATTTACTTCTCTTATCTTCAGCTTCACTATGATTTTCTTAACAAAAAATGCCTACTATGTTCAATTTAAGAAATAATTTAACATTCCAAAGAAAAGCCAGAATAGCTTGACAAAGCTTAACTTTGACAAAAAAACATGTTGCATTTTCCTATTTCCTTCTGTCTCATTTTTCATTTTTTCTTCAAAATTTGTTTTAAAGCTGTAAGGTGTAATCCATCTTTCAAACTTCAACATCTGTTTTGGACATCCACATTTTAAATATCCAATGGATCAGCTCTCTCAAAAATGCCTCAATTCTCTACATGCAAGAGAGGAGAGCAGACATACAGGTCACCAAAGTAAACCATGCTGGAGCAGTTCTTGAAGAACTGCCCAGGGGAAGGACTCACATTGGAGAATTTTATGGAAGACTGTCTCCTGTGGGAGGGATCCCATGCTGGAGCAAGGAAAGAATATGATCAGTCTTTTTCCTGAGAGTAAAGAGCAGCAGAGACAGTGACAAACCAATCACAACCTCCGTTCACCATCTGCCTGCACCATTGGGGCTGAGAAGTAGATAATCGGGAGCAAAGCTGAGCCCAGGAAGAAGTGAGGCATGGGAGGTAGAGTTTTTTTTAAGATTTGAGATTTTTTTGTCATCATCTTACTCTCTTATTGATTGGTGATGAATTGAATTGATTTTGGTTTTCCCCAAGTTGAGTCTGTTTTGCCCATGACCGTAGCTGGTGAGTGAACCCTTGTTTTTTCCTTGTTTTGACTCATAAACCTTTTGTTATCTTTTCTCCTCTCCATCCCAGTGGAGTGGGGTGGGAGGAGGATTAAGCGAGGGGCTGCATGGATCTTTCTTGCTGTCTGGACTTAAATCCAGACAGCTTGCCAACTTCCCTTATAGTGAAAAGAGAGATCAGAGGTTCTCAAAAGTAGCATATATTAAAGCATCGTTCATGGTAAGTGAGATAAATTAAATTTGTCCATATTCCTGTCCACTGACAACACAAGAAATGAAACAATTATCTTGAAATGAGATACTTAACATTTAAACCGTTCAAGTTTTGAACGGTTTAAATGGCTGAAATTACACAAGATTAATTCCTTCCTAAAAGATCATTTTTCCTTTTCATATTAGCTAGTGTTTTATCAAATCAACTTTTATTCTTTTAATATCAAAGACCTCACTTAAGGCCTTTTGTACCAGGTATCTGTGCTTCCTATTGTTATATTATTGTTCTATTTAGTACTATCCAAGTAGATTATATTCATCCATGCTGTTAAATTACTGTTGATAGTAATAAAGTAGGAATAACCCTAATATTCACATGTGTATTAATCTATCTGTGTTCATACTGGCTATCTCCTTATCTGCTTTGACCATCTTTCATTTTTAGTTCTTAACAAATAGGAGTGGTTCAGCTCTACTCCAAGGCTGTAGCTATGCTGTCAGAATTACAAAAAAAGGTCAGATCAATAGAAAAGTTGTCTTCAAAAACCAAGACTGAGACTTAGAAAATCAATGTTTTTAATTTAAATGAATACATTTATAAATACATGTTTTAAGATCTATTTGTCTCATGATTTTTAAGACTTTAGGAACTGCATTCCAATGACTTACAGAAAATGTAAATTATTCATGAATACTAAAAAGAAAAAAGAGAGAGAAAGTCAGTGGATATGTTACAGGATAGTATGAATCATAGAATCATAGAATTGTTTCAGCTGGAAGAGACCTTTAAGATCATCGAATTCAGCTTTTGTTTCAGCCCTATGAACCACTACAACATTTCTTGAAGTGCAACAACCACCCGTTTCTTAAACACCTCCAGGGACGGTGACTCCACCATCTCCCTGGGCAGCCTGTTCCAGTGCCTGACAACCCTTTCAGGAAAGAAATTCCTCCTCATATCCAGCTTGAACCTCCCCTGGTGCAACTTCAGGCTGTTCCCTCTTGTTCTATTGCTAGTTACTACATGAAACAGATCAACCCGCACCTCACTACAACTTCCTTTCAGGTATGACTTCCAAAGCTAAAGCCTTACATCTTTTGTGGTGTGTTAAAACACCGATGGCAACAGTGTTCGAGAATATTGTTACTTCTTAGTTTTCCTAGCTCTTTTTGTGGATGATAGTGTTGTCAAATAATCCTCTACATATTTCTGTGTATTCTTAAAATCTCCACTAATCTCATTTTGATTGGTTTATGACATACTACATTTCAGAGCAACTTAGTCCAGCTGCTAGATTTTCCTCCACAAATAATCCTGTTTTCAGTTCTATTATGAATTAAACCTGTTGTGCTGAGCTTGAGGTCTACTTATCTGCTAGTAGGTTTGACAAATTGATGCCCCCTCTGAAATTCCCATTGGGATTCAGGGCTTCATGCAATTTTCATACATATCTCAATCTGTTAAACCTTTTCAGAATGCTGGAAGCGTGAATGTATCCAGGCTTGATAACGAAGGAAGCATTACTGAATTCCTTTCAAGTGTCTATCTCAATCTAGGTAACTGCTAAGGAGATAAATCCTCAAGCATAACAAAAATTTGTTTGAAAAATTAGATACAGTCATGGATTCTCTACAAATATAAGAAAAAAAAGTAATCTAACAGGTAGGCTAATAGACATACATCTGTTCAGACAGGCACCCATGGATGGATCAGGCTAGCAGCCTCCCTACACTTCTGAAGATATCTTTCATTAGAGACATTAGTTATTGTTACGATCTATTTGTGCTACATAGCACTAGAAGGCTCCTGCTGAGGTTTTAGTACCATTGTGGTAAACATGAGCTTGTAGCAAGAGAGTTCTGCTGGTCTCAATATATTTCCAGCATCGATGATCAGAGGAGAGCAAATAATTGTATTTATCCTGGCATGGGCAGTGACTAGAGGCACACAAAAATTGAAACAACTTGCTCAGCATTTTGACAAGGGTATCTGTGGTGGAGCCCAACTTGGAGGTGCTTAGGAGGTGCTGACTTGCCAGGAGGAGAGTCCCTCTTTCAAACTCTGTTGTGAGCCTGAAGCTTAATTGTTTTTTGCTTTTCTTCAGGCTATTCAGTTCTGCTCAGAGCTATGCATGCCCTTGGAGAGTTAAATCTGAGTATCAGAGGAAGGACAAATGCTATAAGTAGAGCATGATGCTTCAAGGAGTCATGTGAAGGTGGCTGTACGGCTTCTGATAGCCAAGCTTGATTCTCAAAGGCTCTCCAATAAGAGAGATAAGTTCATGACTTTTCTTTAAATTCTGAGCTGAATACCAGAAGTATGTGATGTACACAGCAATTGTGCCTGGAATAGACATCCTAAAGTTTCATCTCATGAAAGAAAAAAAAGCCTATTTGTCTTTCTTATTGACATTTCACTTATATTTGTCTCGCCTCTTAGCCTGTTGTTAGAGACTTTTGAAGAAAAGGAATGCTTCCCAAAGAAAGACAAATGAGGTAAGTTACCAAATTAGTTCATTTCAGATGCTTTTGTTCAAGTGACAGCTCAAAAGGGCAGCAGGATAAATGACTCAGAAGCATGAGAAGAATTTAGGTACAATTTATTACCTTGACACTCATTATATAATCTTTGTTTTGTGCTGTATTTCAGAAACTGCCTCATTAAATAAATTTC
Organism: Urocolius indicus; assembly: GCA_013401255.1. Classification (NCBI taxonomy): domain Eukaryota; kingdom Metazoa; phylum Chordata; class Aves; order Coliiformes; family Coliidae; genus Urocolius; species Urocolius indicus. The sequence continues at coordinate 235,000 of WBNH01007505.1, forward strand.
CAAATATTTCATTGTATTACCATTTACTGAAAAATATTTTTAAGCAATTTCTTTTCTAACTTGTGAAGATTCATTTTTTTTACAGACATCTAAGAATTCACAGGGATTTTATACACATCATCATATGCTGCATACACACCAGAAGCATCTGTTTCAGAATTACTGGTTTAATAATTTTTGGTCAACTTTTGCCCTCTACCTTTTTTTATAGATTCAAGCACTGGCAGGTTGTTAGGCAATGGATTCTCTCACATCTTTTTCTTTTGCTTCAAGTTACCCCAGGTCTGGTGACTGGCACATTTTTTATCTTGTCTTTTTCTCTCTGTCAAGGTCAGATTTTTGGAGCTGGGCTGGCAGGGTCAAGCAGCAGCAAACTATTTCCCTGTGGCTTGTGGGCTGCAGTAGGTGCAGGCAGAAAAACAAGGCATCAGAGCTGCCTATGAATGACAGATCCAGATCTGAGACTCTTGACTTCTTTTATCTGTGCTGTTCGAACCCAAAACCGATTTGTCATCATCTTTACCTGCTATTAAACAAGAGCTGAGTTTAATAGGGGCACAAATGGAGACCACAGTGATGCCCTAGTGTAAAATAATGTAGAGCAAGCCATTATAAATCTTGACAATGTGATAGAGATCAGAAAGTTAAATATCCTAATGGTTGATACCTTTAGCCAGATAAAAACCCTCTGTGCTTTGTATAACTATTTGCTTTTTGGTTTAATTTATTTCACTATTGTTAAAAAGTTCATGGGAAAGAGAAGTGGAGCATATGCAATGATACGATTTGTATTTTGCCATTTATCAGGTAAGCATGGTTTTGCTTATCTTAGATAAGAATGGCTACAATGAATCAAACCACCTGCTTTCTATTAGTAGTCAAAAAAGCCTGGGACACTGTATGAGAGCAAGACAAGTATGTATGACATTTTAATGATGATTCTCCCAGACTATTTTTATTTGCAACTCAGGCACTTTCTGAGCTGTAGGTAACTTCTATGAAATTAGCAACTCTCATTGTATTTCTCTTCTGTGAACTTTTCCATGTTTCCCTTGAAGCTGTGTAAGCTTTTAGCATCTATAGCTTGTGGTGAAGAGTTTAGGTCCCAAGTGAGAGCAAATGAGAAAGTGAGAGCTCTATCTCCACAAAAATGTCTAAAGATCATGAAAGTGCAACTATGATAGTGAGGGGAAAGAAGTTTGCCTCCTGTGATCAGAACTGATACGGTTAAACATACCTCAAACAGCTCTTCTGCTCTTTCAATGTCTCAAGTCTCACAGTCTGGGAAAACAGATACTGCAAGGATTTTTACATTGAAATATACATTTTAATACCTGTAATAATGCTGCTGTTGTGTCATAACCAGAACAAATTAACTTTAATAATTTAATAGTGAAGTTCAGTGTTGCTTGTGCAAGGAATATTACATGTAGACTTACCTAGGGAAAAAGACAGAGAAAGGGGCTGAAGACAATGGGTCTGTAGCCATCTCAGTTCTGCTCCATGGTCTGCAGGTAATGTCTCCCTCTGTAAGCACCTCTGCAGCCTCTCTCCGTTGAGGGAGTCAAATGGTTGAATCATCAGGCTGCACTGCCTAGTCATCCATGTTCAAAGGTTTTGGGTCAACAGAAGATGGCAAAACAGCATCACTGAGGCCTGAACCCGGGAGCTGCAGGAGCCAACTCTTCCCCAGTAAAGCTCTGGGGTGCCTTTGTGGAGTGGTGAGTGTCACCAGGCTCTTTAAATCCCAGCTATGTTTTGTGTTTGTTAGCCAATACATATCATCAGGTGTACATATCCTTCCAACCTTCTGGTGATTCTGTGATCCTTGCACATTCTCCTGATGCAGAGCTAAAGACATTCAACGTGGTTCAGAAGAAGAGTAGTAATACCTATTATGTGTCAGAGAGTTTAATCTCAAGCTTCTCTTATTTTATCAACACTTGAGAAATGCTTATCACTTGGTAACCTCTAAATATTAGTAAAAGACCACTGCAGTCAGATTCAATGAGAGAAGCCAGCAAGTAAGATGTAGGTGTAGGTCACAGCTTTTCTCCTTGACCACCAAATACTTGAGTATTTAGTCTATTCCTGTTCTGGTTGTCCTTTTTTTTTTTTTCCACCTAATATACCTTCCACAGGTAAATGCAGCTCTGAGAGTCCTAACAGACTTGAAAATTAATATATGGACTGAATTATACCTTGTGGTTTTAGTCTGATAATGTCAAACATTATTGGTAATTAATTCTTACCTTTACAATCTTCTGTAGGCAAAAAATCAAACATGCAAACAATTTAAGACCTAGATAGGGGAAGCTTTGACATACTCTTGTTCTCCATTAGAACACTGGTTTTTAATGGAACTACAGATCATTTCTTTAGCAAAGGAATTTAGCCCCTGGGTAGCAGGGCAATCTCTTCTGAGTTGAATCCGCATGGCAGAACTGTAATGCAGTGAACATACCATGGTGAGGTTCAACATATGCAGTCTGTAAAAAGCTCCAGTCGTGGCATCTTGCACTGCATATAAGATGGTAACTGTTGTTCTAACAAGCAGAACAAAAGATTTAATGTTTAAATACAGCTTTGATGGACAAAAACCAGAAGTGTTGGGTATCAGGCTTTGACAAGATATTTTTATCAGCAAGGTGTAGCAGCAAACCTCACTCAGTTCTCCAAACATTTACTTCAAAACATATCTCCCCAAACTCTTGAGTCTCTTCTTGTTTATTAGTTCTCTGCAGTGTCTCCTGAGAAATTCAGTTTTTATCAGTCATTTCAATGCATTCCATTGCATAAAGCACATTGCATAAAGATGAAAACCCCAATAGTTACACTTTCTTACTGTGTGCTTAAGAAACTGGTTTCTCTTTCTTCCTTCTTTAAAATGTTAAAATGTTTTAAAATATTAAATTTTCTGTTGCAGGGAGATGTCCAGCATGAATGAAAACCTAATGGTGGGCAAACAGATGTAAGGAATTCAGTTTTTAAGGTGCTGCATCAGAGATGGAGAGCAAGAATACAGATCCCTTTGGGGATCCTTGGTACGCAAGTCATTAGCCTAGTCCTGCAGGCTTACGTGATTTGCTATGCATAATTTCAGGTAACTAGATTTTTCTAAAGGTTAAGAACAACACTAGTGTGCTAAAACCACATTGAAGCAGATCATTCTTTATTGGACACTATTAAATTGCAGTGATGTTTCGCTTCCCTTATTACTCTTGTAAGTAACACTTTTTCTGGAAGGCTTCTTTAAAGGTAGAGAGGAAAGTCAAAAGGCAAACTAAAAGTTTTTCTAGTGATTCAGTTTTGTTACCAGATAGCAATATTGGAGGTTGAAGTGCTTCCCAGCAGTGAACTGAGTGCCACCTAAAAATAAATGCTGAGAAATTAAAAGGTGACAGGCTTTTGGATAGACAATTTTCTTAAAAATTACTGGGATTTATACAGAGGGAGATCTGGAAACCTGCACTGCAGGATTTATTGGCCAAGTGGCTCCTCAGATGGTTTGTGGTCAGAAATGGAAGGAAATTGTAAAGAGAAGATCTGAGGGAGGCACTACTACTAATGGCATGTGGACATGGTGGTAAACAGTAATCAAAGCTCTAGCTGCTGAAGGGACAGATTGCTTGGTGTGATGCCCTGTAAAAGATAAATTTGCTTTGAATTCACTGCTGTGAGGCACAGCTTCCTGACAGACCATTGTGCCAGTGGTGGAAGCTGCATCAGGAGCCTTCAATAGATAGCTATCCTCCCTCTGGAAAACAGCACCTTATTTATACCCTGAAATGATCTAACTTCAGTTTCCAGTCACCAGATCTTGTCACACCACATTCACTAAATTGAAGAAGCTCTTGTTGCAAGTTAAGTTAAAACGGAAACAACCTCCTTCCAAAGCCTGCTAAAGTGATGTATCCCAAGTGCTGGTCCTCTGGCTCTGACCACTCTGGAATGGATCCTGCTTCCTCCTGTCCATCACTGTGTCCCTACAGTAGCTCTGGTATATGTGCTAGTCCTCTGCTCTCATAGAGTTAGATAACCAGACATCTCAGGCACAGGACTGCTATTTAGGACAAAAGCTTTAAAACACAAAAAATATGTATTTCTATTCTGTTAGTCCTCAGCTTTAGGGATATTTTCCCTCCCTTAGTGCAGGCAGGTATCACACTGTGATCATCAGGCCTTGGGCAGGAAATTTTCATCAGCCCATTCAAACTATCCAAGGCAAAATATGGGACTGCAGTTCTTTCTGGATATTTTTTCTAACTAGTTTAGCTCTTTGCATTACCTCTGATTTGATTTGTTTCATGCAGAAAACTTATTTCACTCCTCCATGGAGACAGGGTGCGTCTCAAAGACACACGTTCAGTCTACAGAACAGATTCTGAGTTACATTTAATGCTATCAACTTGACATTATGGAACTGATTCTTCCCTGGATTTCAACCATTTGGCATGCCCATTACCAAAGCTTTTACCGATATCTTTCAATTCCCATTCTCTTTGTTCCCTTCTGATTGGTATGAAATAAATCAGAAAATAAATCAGATGTGCACCTCAGAGAAGAGTATTTTAAGCAGTTTAACAGGTCAGTAGAACTATCATTGTCCCAAAAGGAAGGCATGGATGAATCAAAATGTATAGTGTGGATGAGATGGAGCAAACGACTGTTGTCCTGGACAGTAATGCGGACATACTGACCAGGATGCTCTAGGCAAACAGCAGATTCAAAATGTGAGTTGTCCCTCTCTAGAAAAGTCCAAAAGCTCTGCCATGTAAAGAGATTAAATCACACTCAGCCCTCAATTCCAATGCTGCTTCATAGCACCAGCTAGGTCTCCAAGAACATGAGGAAATTACTGATTTACCTCTGCTATATGAGTTACCTGTGAAGTTAATGCAGAGGTTTGCTTAAACAAATTCAAAACTAAGGTGACAGAATCCCCCCTTATGTAAATTCTACTTGACTTCCCAGGGAAGATAGACAATTTAAACATTAGCTTCATAGCACTTTACTGACTTTAATCCAAAACATTTTAATATCTTCCTTTTCCATAATAACCTTATGCTTTGTGACCTGTGCTCTTCTACTACAGCTCAGTACATAGAAGGCAGACTGACTGCACTTGTAGTGAGCTCACCCAGCTAAGAAGGAGCAGACTTGAAGGGTTCCTAGGACTGTGACTTTCTCTTTACTAGTAATGCATAAACATTTCATAGAAAAAAAAGATCTCATATCTTCAAATCTTTGACCATCTTTATCTTGGGTGAGTACCTGCATTTGGAGATGATATTTGGCACTGACTTTGCTTTGGAGGGCTTCCTTGGCTTTGTAGGAGGAGCAAGAAGCCCGACTTTCTCATGGTCAGCAGAGACAGGTAGCTGCTTACTTAAGTGGTCTAGAAGGCTTTCTGAAGCCCTTGAGAAATGTCTGCAGTGATTAAGGGACACTTAGCCTTTCTTTGGGCTCTCACCTTTAGATATTGCCATCAGTTCCATGCTTCTGACTAGCCTGGATCTGACTCTGCATCACCACTGAAAAACTGCTATTGTCAAATGCAAAGCCAATTCAGGAACTAAAGGATGAATCTTTCAGGTGGAAACCACCCCCCCCAACTTGTGTTTCTTTGTTGATCTAAGTTAGAATCATAGAATTGTTTCAGCTGGAAGAGATCATAGAGCTCGGGCTTTGTCTCAGCTCTGTCAACCACTAAAACATTGTCTTAAGTGCAACATTCACCCATCTCTTACACACATCCAGGGACGGTGACTCCACCACCTCCCTGTGCAGCCCATCGCAATGCCCGACAACCCTTTCAGGAAAGAAATTCCTCCTCACATCCAGCTTGAACCTGCCCTGGTACAACTTGAGGCCATTTCCTCTTGATCTATTGCTTGTTACCAGGCTGAGCAGATCAACCCCCACCTCGCTACAGCTTCCTTTCAGGTAGTTGTAGAGAGCAATAAGGTCTCCCTTGAGCCTTCTTTTCTCCAGGCTAAACAGTCCCAGATTCCTCAGCTGTTCCTTACAGGACACGTGTTCAGAGCTTCTAGAGCTAAACGGTCTGATGTCTTCTGGAGACAGGCTTCATTGTGGAGTCCCGCCAGTGAGATTATGCTGCTGATAAACTCAACCTGTGTTGTCTTAGTTGTCCTGTCATATCCTCGAGGACTGTGTGGAGAGAGCCTCAGAGATTACTCAGATCCATTCTGCAATCAGGAGCAACGTATTAGGGGACGAGACAACGCATTAATGAAAGTTTCATTATGAAATTTTAGTATACCTTGTTCTGTGGCCTTTGGCTGTACTGGTCCAGGAGGAGAATTTCTGCATGCTGTTCTCTTTGTCTAGGATAGTCCTACTTCAGGGCAGCATCCAGCTGTGTTTGAGCACTCCACTGAAGGTTTTTGAATGCAAAAGCATGACTAAGCTTGAGTCCTGTATTGGGACCTTTTTGGCATTAAGTTAAATTAAAAATCTGCACTGAAGCTCTAATTTTCATCAAAAATAGAAAAGTGTATTTTCCTTTTGCACTTTTCTTCTTCAGAGTGCCTTGAAAATATTAATTAGTTAATCCCACAGTGATTCTGGCATTCAAACTTTTCCCACAATAATGATAAAAACTTTCTGTAAATGTTAAGTGCCACTGAACTTTGAAAATGCAAAGACTATGCTGGAAAAGGGATGTATTCTGGCCAAAAAAAAGAGCCCTGTCTGAAGCATAAAGGGTAAGGAAGGAAAGATTATGCATATTGTTCAAAGATACCTAAAGGTCAGACATAAATTTTAAGATTTTCCCTTTCTGAGGATAAAACTGCTACCCCTTTGAAGTGCTGTTATCAAGCCCTTCTTATGACTATCTATGACCCAGCCCTTCCAATTTATCTCATTATGTTGAATATCATCCAACTCTAAAAATGAGTGTTTATCATATTGACAAAACAAAGCAAAATAACCACTTCTTCGTATTCAGATCAAGTTTCCTGTAATCAAAAAAAACTAATATGAGGCTAAGAGTGAACAGCTACAAGTTATTCTTCACAGAGGGTACAATCTGGAGGAGCACTGAAAGCCTGTTGAAGTCAGTACAGGTACTCACCAGGACGCTGTTTTGCTCTCATAAAACTTGTCTGGCAGTGACTCCAGAAGGAGCACAGTGACAATGGGCATTGGAAAGTTGCTGAGTATTTAGGGTCAAAAAAGAATTTCACTCATGCCAGGCAGCGATGAACAGATGCCACCAGCTTTTGTTTTCACCTGGAAGTATTTGTGCTGGGCAGAACCTCACTCTGTAACAGAGTCAGCTTCTAATCAGCAGAAGAAAGCCAGACTTGATAACCAAAAAAAAGAATGTTATTAATGCTGTAACAGAAGACTTGTGACTACCAAAGAAAATGACCAAAAAAGAAAACAGTGTATATGTAAAATGAGGACTCTTCTCTAAACAAGCTGAGCACCCTGGGGAAGCAGAAGGAGTTCAGGAAGTTCATTAAGGAGTTTGTTAAGAGAAGGTACTTAACATCCTGTACCTTGGGACAGACTAAGACTCTGAATCAGACCTTGCCTCTGCACAGTGGGTGTTCAGGTGCCTCCTTGATCCTTGAGCTTCATTCACAGGTTCTTCCTTCTTACATAGCCAAAGTGAACACGCTCAAGTAAAAGCCAGCCAAAAAACACTGCCACACACATCTGCACAAACAGACGCTGAGCACCAGACACCAAACACCTGAAAACTACCAGTGTATGCTCGGGTCTCCACTCCACNTCCAAATGATCCGACTCCCTCAAGAAAGGATCAAACACCTGAAAACTACCAACCAATGTATGCTCGGGTCTCCACTCCACCTCTGCTCAGTGCTTTTCCAGCAGCAATGTCTGTCTACACCTAATTTGTTCTGCAGGATTGTGTGTGCCCCGAGGCAACATCTTCCTCCTGTCACAAGAATTAATTGGGCTCTCAGTTAAATGAGGCTGTGAATGACTTGGCCTTGGTGCAAAGCAACTAGCATTGGTGATCAGCTATTTTTACTTGTCATAAATCTTTCATAAACAAAGACAAAAATCTTTTTTGAAAAGGGTGGCTGAGATCAGTGAGGTTTAGGGCTCTTCACAGAGAATTTGATAGTGAGGACCCTGTCTAAGGAATACATCCTCGCTACTGTCTTCATCACTCCATGGCAAGCATGACCAGCTAGCTGGCTATATAAGAGCTTGCATTTTTCTGCAAGGTTCAGTCCACTTAAATATTCACTTTTAGTTCAGCATGCTTAACCAATGCAATTATTTACAACTTACATTTTAAGTTCTGTAAAGAGATTTGTGGACTGAATTTAACTTTTCCATCCAGAATAGGGGCATCTGCTCCAGATTTGGGCTCATTTTTGCAGTCTTCAAAGATGACTTGCTGTTTTGGGGGATTTTCAGTGTTGAGAAGAAGAGTAGAGGCAGCATTTGCTAAGATTATTCTGACCTAGTTGGTCCACACTCTTGTAGTGGTTCAGAAAGAGTCCAAGCACAACCTAGAGATGTTAATGCTTAGAACTGGCAAAAGTTGTCCCAGAAACAAAACTGCCTTCACAGTCCCAGATACAGGAAGGAGAGTACATTTTCCCTAACAGCAGTCTCAGTCCCACCACTTGAGCAGACAGGATCTTCAGCTGACAAGTTTAGTCTATGGAAGGCCGTGGTTGTTTTTCAAATGACATGAAGAAGTGCACAAGTAGCTCAGGTATGGTCTCAGTCCTTTGAAAGTGGCTACATTGCTTTTTTAGAGAAGCTAAGCAGCCTTCAGTATTAAGTATTTTAGGAGAAATTTCTCGCCACAAGTAAAGAAGCATATCAAGGGTACAGGGTTACATTTCTTACATAGGTAAGAAATAATCTTCTGCTGCTATTGCTTGGTTACCGAGGAAAATTTTGCAGAGGGTGAACAATTGAAGATATTTTTATAGGATTAAAACCAATCTTCTCTTAATGATCTTATGAAAATTCTGCTGTGGCAAATTCCTGGAGACACAGGGACAAGGCAGTACAGCTCAGTCCAGGAGACAGACCAACAGATCAACACAAGTTAGATCCAAAAGCAGAGTGATCTGTCTTGCAGAGCTGTACAAATTATTGTTGCAAATCCTCTTGTTGATTGCAGATGTTTTTCTCTTTGCTGAGTGGTTACGACTGTCTTCAGCTTTTTTCCAGCTTTGTTTCTATTTATTCAATGAACGAACTGGTTTCATGACAGCTGTGAAGTACTGCTACAAGTTTGAAATATGTGCTGTGGGATCAGTCCTCCAGATATTGGTGACTTGTTATTTTCCCTAAAAAACAGTAACTTAGGCAATAAAAACTCATGTTACATTAAAAAAAATCCAAACAGAACAAAACAAAAAATAACTCCTGAAAAGCCTTCTATATTGGAACAGGCTGCCCAGAGGGGTTGTGGAGTCTCCTTCCTTGGAGGTCTTCACGACCTGCCTGGACATGTTCCTGTGTGACCTGATCGAGGTGGACTTGCTTCTGCATGGGGGTTAGACTAGATGATCTCTAAAGGTCCCTTCCAACCCTGCCATTCTATGATTCTATGGTATTTTAGGATCTTTGTACAGCTGGCAGGTAATGGCACTTAAAAAGAAGGTGCAGATTAGATGAGTCTTTTTTTACAGTAATTTTTTTTGTGTGGGAAGGAGGAAAAGCCACAACTATGCCAGACAGAGGTGAGGAAAAGGGCCTAGCTGTGATGTGCAGCCAAGGAGAAGAGCTGCTGAGGTTCATTCAGCTCTTGGACCATAACCTACCCTGCTCCTCCAAATGGGCACCAACAATGTGGCCAGGAAGAGCTGCAGTTGTGTCTGGAGTGACTAGAGGGCTCTGGGGGCAATGATTAAGACAATGCTGCTTTTCTCCTTGGTCCTGCCAGTGGGAGGGAAGGGCAACAGTTCCTGAAGGTCCATAGAGAGCTCCACAGCTGTTAATTGTTAATAGAGATTGCTTTGTTGACAGGACTTTTAAAACCACAGAATCCTCTTTGGGGTTGCAGCATAAATTGGGAGGGATTGGATCCACCTGATCTGAATGCCTTCCAGAATGAAGTATTTGGGTTTCTGGATGAGAGTAGTGTCTCCTACAATATCTTTGTATCCTGGTGAGGACATTATTATATGATGACATTATGACAGATGAATGAAAACCTGTTTTGACAGTTGGAGGGCAGTGGCTAATGGGTTGTACTTTTATGTGGAGGCCAAGAAGAGGAGAATAACAGAGAGATTTCTCCTGTTTAACATCTTCATCAATGAACTAAAGGAGGAGACTGAATGACCCCCTCATCAAGTCTGTTGGTAGCACTAAACTTGGGGTGCAACTGGGATCCAATACCATGCTAGCAGGCTCTCCCTACCCAAACTCTGCTGGTGAACTATTGCCTTGCCCATTCTTATATTGCATGTTTGCATCTGTGTAGGTTTAGACAGAGGATATTTTTAGACTTCTCTTGCTTCCTTTGTTTTGAATCTTCATGAATAAAGGGACATCAGGATGATTTCAGTCCTAAAACCTTTATGTGTTTTATATTTCCTTCTCCTCCTCATAGTAGCTCTGAGTATTACTCATGGAGAAAAAATGAAAATGAAAACTCTTTCTACATCTGGAAATTGAAAAGAAAGGTGATGGATTGTCACTTCCAAAAAGCTTTTGCTTTTCTTCTTGATGACCTGAAGGAAGAACCGCCTCCCCCTGAAGCCAGCAGAACTGTGTTTACTAAAAGGTTTCCCATGTAGCCCTTCAAATCCCTAGGACTTACTTGGGCTTCTTTTGCCCTCAGGTCTTTTTTTGTTATTTGGGGTTTGGTGGAGAGAATTGGGTTTTGTGTTTGTGTTTTTTTTCCCCATGCTTTCTCTTTTCTCTCTTTTATGCTTTATCTTTTTCCTTCTCATTGTGTGTTTTGATGATTTATGCATGCTGAGATGAAAGATGCTTCTGGGAATGCCTGTTGCTATTCAGATGCCTAAAGGAAAACCTTTTGTAGGGAGTTGCTGAAGTTACCTCTAAAATAATCTTAATACTATGTTATTTTGCTTTCCAACTTTAATCATCTCTGATCCACTATCCTCCTGATCAAGAAGGCTTGTCTATTGCTTGGTCTACATTTCAGTTGAACATACACTCTACTTTTTTTTTTGTTTTGGAGATTCAGGGACTCAAGAGATATGGAAGGAGCAATTTCCAGTGAAAACGGAGGTGACAGAAGTTATTGAGAACCTCACCCTTCTCCATGTCACTTGTAACCCAATCCTCTGTCATTTATCAGGAGGGGTACAATTTCTTTTATCTTCCTTTTCTGACTAATGTGTCTGAAGAATTCCTTATTATTCTTCACTTTCCTTGCCAAATTTAGGTCCAGCTGTGTCTTATCTTTTCTTACCATTCCTCTTTCTTTTTTCTACAACCTTTGCAAAGAAAGCAAACATGACAGCCTTTGCATGTTTCTCAAAGCAAGGACCATTGCCCACCTGTTTGCACAAGGACTCCAGTCAGTTCCAGAGATACAAGGAAGAGGGAGAAGAGGAATTTCTTCTGTGCAAAGATGGCCAGAGAGCTGGGCTGTAAGTCAGCTGCATCAAGAGGGAATTAGCAGCAACCACACAGCCTGTGGGACCCAGGGTATCCCTTGATCACAGTGTTAAATCCTTGGGTGGCTCAAAGTCAGCAGAGCCATGTCCTTGGTGGTCTGAAACACGATGCTACCAGAGGATATGGCATAGAGCATTCTCATTTTCTGCCACACACATATGTCCTGAAACAGTGAGGAATGTAATGCAGAGCTGGAGATAGTGATATGTTTGCTTTAGAAATTAAGATCTATAGGAAGTTACCCTCAAATTTCCCTCAGTTATCAGCAAAATACTTGCAGTGCTCTATACATGAAGGAAGGAGATTTCTTTGTGTTATTGCTTTAAAACCCACTGCCTTAATCTCATTAAGATCAGCCTCAGTGGTGCAGAACACCTTGTTGGAGAAGATGCCCCTGAGAAAACGACAAACATCAAATTAGAACTCCAAACAACAGCAACTGTGAATAGTACATTCAGACCCTTTCATGCCAGCCCTTCACAGCCTTGCAGGGGCCTGCAAGACTCTGCAACAACGTTTGAAGCAGTACAACTGACTGCATGCAGTTGGCAGATTAGCTTGCACCATGCTGCTCATAGGTCCCAGGGGGAAACCAAGGTGACTAAGCACAACAAAGTGATCACCCCATAGCCGTATTGGACAAGGGCATGCATTGCAGCTAACCATGACAAGTCGGGACAGCATCTGAAGTTGTGAGAGCAGATTTGAGCAGATGTAATCCAAATTTACCTCACGTGGCCACATTTACAATCCAGCACACTATGGAATGCCAACAGGGAATCTGGTTTTGATGACTGCTTGTATTTAATTACTCATTAAAACTGCTGTTTTAGCATTCAGGCTTCCAAAAAGACTAGATCAGGCCTATGGTTCCTTGTGTTCTTCTATACTAATTTTGCAATATATAATGTTTTTCAGATTGCACAGATGTGGGACCATGATTATTCCATGTGCCTTTGTCTGGCGTGATCAGTAACCACTCTGAGGTGGGTACAAGTGCCACAGCATTCCCTTTGCCGGGCGATGGCAAGGACAGCGTGTGTGTTTACACTCCAGCCTCTTTCCGTCTGGCTTGGAGCAGACATAGTCAGACACCTTTCGGGTTTTCTCTGATTTTTCTCTGTCAATTATCCTTGTTAGGGTTGGAGGAGGAAGGAGGTGGGCACAAATAAGAATTTGTTCAATTATCTGACCAAAGCTCTGAGACTACCATGAAAAGGACTTGATAGAGATGAGTTTTCTCCCCTACTCATTTGATTTTTGTGAGCATGGATTAACTTTCTGGCAAGCTCAGTGGAGTCAAAAGGTAACAGTCCCAGTCATGACCTCGGGCACTGTCATATGACAAGCTGCTATTAGGCCACTGCAGGAGACAGAAGAGATTTTGTAATATAAAGATAGCCTCTTAGTCCTACAAGTCTTTGCAGGCTCTCCCTGAAGCATAATTCATAAGCAACTATCTTTTCTGTGTAAGAAAACTTGTTAGAGCCTCAAAGGTGTATGGGTCTCTTAAAGGAAACATACTGCTTCTTCCTGCAAAATTTAGTCATAACTCTTCTGTTCTTGAGTTTATTCTAAATAGGAAATCATTCCCTGTTATGGAAAAGCTTGACCAAATGTCATAGAATCATAGAATTGTTTCAGCTGGAAGAGACCTTTAAGATCATAGAGCCCAGCCTTTGTCCCAGCCCTAGCAAACACTCGACCATTTCCCTAAGTGCAACATCCACCCATCTCTTAAACAGCTCCAGGGATGGTGACTCCACCACCTCCCTGGGCAGCCCATTCCAATGCCTGACAACCCTTTCAGGAAAGACATTCCTCTTCATAACTNGCTTACAAATTTAGTTCTAAGAGCTGAAAATCAGCAGTAGTTAAAACTTCAGTGTCTAGGCCAAAGCAATATATGTTTTAATGATAAGCAAACTGAAATGCTTGAATTAAGCAGCTGTATCTATCTAACCTTCTTTGATCTTCAAACTAGTTCTCTTGCTGCTTTTCTAGTACAGTACACACATATATTAGAAGACTCTTTAATCTGGCAGTTAAAGCCATAGCAATGGAAAATGGCTTGAATAAAATTCAAAGAGCAATACACTGAAATGGATGTCATAACAGATTACATTATCACTCATAAAATATGTCTAATTATTAAATTCTAAAGAGAAAATGATCTAATTTATTTTTAAAATGTAAATTCCCTGCTAGTCTTTCCTGTCCAAAATAGATCACATTTCTGAAACAGGTTTGAAATGCGTTTAATCAGTGGCCATATCAGAAAACAGATCTGTCACTGCTAGGAAACAATGAGTTTGCTCTATGGAGCAGCCCACTTTTGCAGCTCTCTGACAAGCAGATGGTCCAAACAATGTCAAAGTCTGCATAAGATTTTTAATTTCAAGTACATAAAGCATTCAGAAATTAGCATTTGTACTGTTCTTACATTTTATGTTCTAAAACTAAAAGATTAGCATTACTGCATATGACAGAGGTAGCATATTTGACTTTCAAAACTGTTTATAAGCAGGGGAGTTGGACTAGATGATATTTTGAGGCCTCTTCCAACCCTTAAGGTTCTGTGATTCTGTGATTTGCATCAATTCCAGTTTTATTTGAATTAGTTTTAGTAGAGATACATTTTCCTCTTGACTGTCCCATATACTAGAACTGCTTATGTATGAAACCAGTATTGCATACTGTGACAATATGGCTAGTAGCTTGCTCCCTAGCTTTTTCACCTCTTGACTGCACATGAAATCTTTTTGAAGCTAACACCTCTCTGTTGCAATTTAAGCTTGTTCTTTTGGAACCTGACAAGTTAAGACATATCATACTGTCCAAAAGTTTCCTGGCACCCAAATGACATCATGAGACTCAAAGCTGCTAGTGTGTGTGAGTGTGTTCCACAGAGGCATGGCAATTCTGAGCAATTTTGACACACGGGAACTAATGATTTAAGTCCAGCTGTTGAAGGAGGTCAAACTTATTTAGCATTTTCAAAACTTCACAATGCTAGACATTTCAAGAAATTATTTTTCTTCTGAATTGGAGCTAGTGTAAATGTTTTCTGACACTTTGTGGATGTTCTCAACCTGTATTTAGGAAGCCTTAGACAGAACAAATTAATAGGCCTCTTGATTTAAAAATGATAAACAAGTCCAATCTTAGTTTCTGTTATTATTAGTTTTACGTGCCCATAGTAAGAGGGTAGCTCTAACGCAAATATCAGTTACAATTTTTTTTGGATCAGAGGTGGGAAACAGGCATTGCCCCAAAAGTATTATTTCTGAATAATGTGATTTCAGAAGTACAGTTTAAATATTTAATAAGTACAAATGAATAATAAACATCTTTGTCTAAGAACAGAACCTTTGTCTTCACAGAAGGGCTTGAAAAAAAACGCAACCCTGAACTGCTAGAGAAAAACAGAATGTGTGTTGATTTTCCAAAACAACAGCAAAATGAATTTGGTGACTATGACTGACAAAGTACTTGCAATCTTCACTGTGTACGTAACTGAGTCTCATGCTTCTTATTCCTTTACTGAGTAATAATGAAACAAAAGGCTTTTGCATTGTTATCACTGCTTTCTCTGACAGTTCGTCTTATCTTAAAACATAATTTCTTTTTTATCCTGTACTGCAACATAGGACTGGAGAACATGGTTCATCCACCTCGAATCTGTGTTGGGAATTGCCTTGCACTTTGCCACATAAAAGGTCTTTATTGATTAACTTGCAAGATCCCTATTTCAACTGCGCAGTAGTAGAGATGAATGAATCAGTGCTGTAATGAGCGAACAGTGTTCCCTTCATCTTTGTCCTGCACATACTACTTAAATAAAGAAACCATTTGTCCATTTTAAAATACATTTTTTTAACTCTTTCTCCTGCCTTCTTTTCCCTTGAACTGGGAAGTGTGGGGCTGGAGCAGGAATGAAGCATTTCTAAATACATAAAATGTATTTTCCACAGGATTGAAGGGCTGAAGACAGCAACACAGTTTGAACTCTCGGAGAGATGAGGTATGTTGGGGCTGTTTAGTCTAGAAAAGAGGAGACTGAAGGGAGATCTTATTAACATTTACAAATATCTAAATGGTGAGTATGAGGAGGTTGGGACATCCATTTTTTTTGTATAGTAGCTAGCAATAAGACAAGGGGTAATGGGATGAAGCTGGAACACAAAAAGTTCCACTTAAATATAAAACTGTTTCACTGTGAGAGTGATGGAGCCCTGGCACAGGCTGCCCAGAGGGGTTGTAGAGTCTCCTTCCTTGGAGGTCTTCAGGACCCACCTGGACATGTTCCTATGCAACTTGATCTAGGTGAACCTGCTTCTGCAGGGAGGTTGGACTAGATCTCTAAAAGTCCCTCCCAACCCCTACCAGTCTATGATTCTAGGGTTCTATGAACTCCCCTAATCATTTATTCTAATTTGACAAAACCATGAAGAAACAGTAGTTTAAAACCTGATAATTTGCAAATAAGGATTAACAAAAGTATTTAGGGAAGATGTATTATGTACAACTTGTAAATGTTGTGCCACTGTGATCCCAAGGGTGAAGACTTCTGTTCAGTAATGGTGTCACCAATGTCTTCCCAGTATGGAAGCACAGAATAATTTTCTTATACTCATGTTAAGCTTTATTTCAGACTCACTTTACAGCATCATTTTTCCTGGTTTCTCTCTCCTGTACTGATTCATACTATAAAAGTCACAATGGTAGGAAAACCCCTGACATTTTCATTTGAGGCAATTCTGTACCTGGTGACAGTCTCTGTGTACGTTGGAGCAGCGTAGGGTCTGGGACGGTTTCTCATCAGAGGATTACAACTTTAATTGCTTCAGATCTCTATTTTGAATAATATTCATCATCCACTGACAATTTACACAACCAAACATGCTTGTGTCTGGTTATGTAATGAAAATAAGTGTGCTTTTGCTGAGGGTTTTTATACAAACACGAGAAAATCAGACACTCAAATCACATTTTAACTGGAATGGCTGTCAAGACTCCTTTGAAAAAATCCTTTCTAAATATGCCTAACTAGTATTGTCATATTACATTTTTTCCTGTATCTTAAACAGATTTCTTGCTGCTTTATGGGAAATTACTGTACCAATTTACTCAGAACACCACTTAGTGCTGGTATAACCTAGTCAGTTGTACTGTATTATCTAAACTTTCATTTCTGCATACATTCTTTGGGTGAATATCTGCCTACCTTATGTCTACTTACTATATCATAGAGGCTGCCCCTTTAATCTTCACATGTATTTTTCTGGAGTTGGTAGTGTTCCGATGGAGTTAATATTCCAAGAGTGCAGTCTGCATTAGCTGAGCCTTGTATTTCTCTCACAAGCAGCTGACATTTTCAGTGAAAAATGTACCTTTGAACATCCAAACACCAGTTCCCAGAGTACTCTGTGCTGACAGTACTGATGTGTAAAGATGTTTTACGAGGAGTGGGTTCCTATCTTAAGCACTGTGGTTGAAGCAGAAATACGGAGAAGGAAATTGGAAGCCTATCATGCTGGAATTGGGTTCTAGATAATTACAATAGTTCTTTCTTAAAATTAAGGGCAAGTTTGTGAAAATTCCTGTTAAATTGTATTTTTAAATGATCACTGACTGTATTTCATATTTGATTTATTTATAAAATTGGAAGCCAGAAAGCACTGTATAAACAACAACAACAAAAAAAGCAGTGAAGTGTCATTGCTGAAAAGCTTCATTGGCAACTTCCAAAACAAAAAGTGTTTTTTCGAAGCTGAATTATGTCAAGTTTGACTAAACATTTTTGCTCTCACTGAAGTGTCACTTTCCACCTGAGAACTGTTTTAGCAGAAAACCCCTGACAGCCTCTGGCAGAGCTGGAGCAACCTGTACAGCCATGCAGGCCCTGCCTGGGCAGGACATCAGGAGGCTGGTGGAGGGGGTACACTGGGGAGGCAACCGACCTCCACTCCTTGCTGGGGCATGTTTGCAGAGGCTCTGTGGAGCTTTGTGTCAGCTATGCCTTTAATGAAACACTCTCTCTTTGTTTTTGTGGTCTAACTTGCTGCTTCCACAGTCCCTTAACATATAATTGTGTTCAGGGAACTGAAGCAACCAGCTTTTTCTGAGGCTATTTTCCATGGTAAAATAACAACATGTAAAGGCAGCTAATAAACGGCATCTCCCTCAGGAGAGAAAGCATTACCTCCCTAGTATCTCATTCTCTGCATATTCAAAGAGTGAGAATCTCAGGGTCAAACAGACTAAGGCCTCCCTCCAGGCAATGCTAATGCCAGACTGGCTGTGCTGGCCAAGCTGCTGGCCCAAAGGTTGCTTATTACAGGCTTTGACTTTCAGTGTTTTTACATTACTGTTTTTGCTATTTAGCATTCTCTTCCACAGCATAATTTTTATATGAGGCTTTTAAAAAGTCTTTTCTCCTTCTGTTACCTGAAACTTTAAAAACAGTAGCTACTGTTTGTAGGTGAAGAAGCAGGCTATGATAAATACTTACGTAGAATCATAGAGTGGTAGGGGTTGGAAGGGACCTTTAGAGATCATCTAGTCCAACCCCCTACAGAAGCAGGTCCACCTAGATCAGGTCACATAGGAACATGTCCAGGCAGGTCTTAAAGACCTCCAAGGAAGGAGACTCCACACCCTCCCTGGGCAGCCTGTGCCAGGGCTCCCTCACCCTCACAGTGAAATAGTTTTTTTCCTTATGTTTAAATGGAACTTTTTGTGTTCCAGCTTCATCCCATTACCCCTTGTCTTGTTGCTAGCTACAATAGAATAAAGGGATGCCCCAACCTCCAGATACCCACCCATTAGATATTTGTAAATGTTAATTAGATCCCCCCTCAGTCTCCTCTTTTCTAGACTAAACAGCCCCAGTTCCCACAGCCTTTCCTCGTATGAAAGACGTCCCAGTTCCCTGATCATCTTGATGGCCCTGCACTGGACAAAAAAGATGGGTTGAAGAAAGTATCTCAGGAGGCTACAGCACTTCAGCACTAAAGAACTAGGAAAAGCAGGACTGCCTGTGCAGTTTAACTTATCCTCCTGCCATCCGTATATAAAACTGAAGTGCTCAAGTCGGTTAAGTTCAAATTTATTATCCTTTTTCTTGTTTTAAGTTCTGAACAAACCACATTTTTCATAGCTCACCACAAATGTTGCAATGTTCCTTCACGAAGAAAGGGCATGATGATGCCCTGCTACAGAAACCAGTAAACGAGAAAAAAATTACTAAGATATCAAACCAGTGTGCTTTTAATGAGGAACTGGAAAAACAGAACTTCAACTGAAACATGATCTTAGAGGAAACCTGTAATCTAGGCTGCTATGCAAAACTCTAACAAAAGCAAATTCAGGTTGGCAGTTCCATTCCAAATTTCACTTCTAATTGTTAATCTATTACACTCAAAGGATTATGAATGTATTTGTTTTAGTAAAGTCATATTCAGAGGTTTTAAAGCCACTTCAGTTCACAGGAAGAGAGAGAAAGGGACTGAGATTTTCTTTCTCCTCCACCTGCCCTTCATGTAACAGCACCAGGTTGCTAATGGCAGAAGAGGGAGGTATGTCTGCATCCCTGACTGCCTGATGGGCCTGAAAGGAGAGGTAGCTGGGAGATCAAGAAAAGCAGAAGGATGATACCTCTAAGCACCTCAAGATTTGTACTAGAATTCTGCTGTTACTGAAATAAGAAAGTGCAGAATTTTTGCACCGTTGCCATAGGGCTGGCTTCCTTACAGAGCTGTGTCACTAAAGATGGACCTGAGGGTAAGCATCTCTTCCAGGATAAAGATAAGCGTTCAGACCAAATACATAGATTTTTTTCCCTCCCTACTGCAGATCAGAATGGCCTTGATCTTAGTTCAAAACAAAATTTTGAGTTTTTGAGAAAACAGTAGGAGGAGGGACTGGATGAACACTCTGCCTTTGTGAGAGAAAACTAAAATGCTTTGCTTTGCATTGTATCATAGAACTGAAACACTACCATCAAACATGTACAGCTGTTTGAGAGGTTTTACTCCTGAGACTGACACAAACACTTTGTATGCTGTACTACGGATGGAACTGAAGTCAGAAAATCACTAACTGGCCCAGCATCTTTGAAGAAATACTCACATTTCTGCAGACTTCAACTCAGTAGCAATTACACTTTTTATGACCCCCCAATTCAAAGAGCGCATAATCCAGGCACAGGATCAAATCATTTCACAAAGCACTTCAGTCAGCGCCCGGTTTAGCCAGAGAATTTCAGACTCAAAGTTTGAACAGCTGATTTTGCTCTAATTCTCTAAGTAAATGTTGCGTACTGCAAAAGTCTGTGTTTGTGTCAGAGGTGTTTACAATTCTGTACATGCAAAGAACCTGCACCAGCAGGGAAGTGACAACTGCTTTAGAGGATCAGAAGGATCTGTTCCCTGGTCATCTCAAAAATTTACAGCGAGATCTGACCAAGTCACTCTGCTTTGAAAACTAAACATTCTGAAACATCAAGATATACACAAGATCGTGACTATAGCTCATTATTACTTCCTAAAGCAAATTCTGAGACGTTTAGATTCACTGAAATGGATTGCTTAGAATTCAAGAGTTTCTCCCTTCTGCTAATTTTGCATGAAAACCAGCTGCTTCTATATTCATATTTTGCAGTGACACAAATATTGTTGAATTAATGCTTACAGTAGCCTTGAAAGTAGATGTAGGATATAATACAACAATAGGATATAATAAACCAAGACATTTAAAACCTTTAGTACATAAAGTGACTATTTGTTCCGACTTCAAAAAATAGTAATTAAATAATGGGACATATGCTATCCAATAAACTGGACTGAAAGCCAACTCTGCAGACACCGATCTTCTCAAGACTCAAGCAGATAATTAAATACTGTCTTTCACAAAGGATACATGGATGGAAGGTTGACCATGCAGCTGGGTGACTGTCACCAGTGTGACCTGAGTACAAACTGGATACTTTTTCATAAAGTTCTATGAAGGGAAATGACAAGTAGAAAATTGAGTTGTCTGACTTAACTCTTTTTGTACATTTCTACTTTTGGCAGACCCTCATGCATCCACATTTGTGACTAGATTAGATGGCTGAAACATATAGATACGTAATTGCTTCTGCAGGTCTTCTGCATCTCACAGACATCTGATTTGTGCACCTACTGCCTTTTGTTTCACACTCCTTCATGACTCTGCGTAGTGCCTACATGTTGGAGTATTTTTTCAAACTCTGATAAAAAAAAGGTTTTAATTGTTGTATCATCCTATAGGTGATTAGAATCATATAATCTTTCATAGAATAATTTCAGTTGGAAGAGACTTTTAAGATCATCGAGTCCAGAATTATCTGATAGTGAGGGGGGAAAAAAAAGTCACTGTTTCCCTCAGATTAACAGATTTTGTCTCCTTAATACCAAAGATAAGCTTATTCTGTGCTATGCTACTACTTAGTACCTGCTAAGAGAATGATCTTGTGTTGACTTATTTTAACAGCAGAGGTGACCTGCTGGCCTCCTTTTGAGGTTCATTTTCTTCAATTTTTCACTAATTCATTCATGTTTCACAACATGAAAAATATATAATCAAGTACAATTTGCTTCCAAGTGTTAAACAGGACTTCACTGGGCTGCTGTGAGAGCAACTTTTTGGCATCTGACCTCCCATGAAAGCAATAGAGAGTTTTCCTATCATAAAGAGGTTGACTGCACTGTGTTAACCGTATAGGGCGTTGTGCTAGCTAAAGCCCAAGGGCAGCAAAGCCACTTGATTTGGCTGTTGCTGGCGTTAGCAGCACTACAGAGGATGCTGGAGCACGGCTGTCTGTGCAGAGGGTACAGTTTACACCACTCACTCCCCAGTCATCTTTCCTGTATGAGCATCCTGAGAGAGCAGGCAAAGGAGCAGCTGAAAACACAAAAAGAAGGAATAAGTCATTGTTAAGCTAGTGAATGTTAGAAAAAATCCTCTCCCCATTGTCTCTCTGTAACTGTATTGAGGTACTCTGGAGAGGGGAGGGGGCTAAATGAGATTTATCTCAGGATAAATTGACAGAGAAAGTGAAAGAGAGCCTAATGAAGGCAAAAAATTTAAAGTCCTTGTCTGTGTTTGTGAGCATGGTGTTGCCATCAAAATAATCTGCTTGTGGCATTGGTTTTAAACAACAAAGAGAAGCACATCAGTGATGCTTGACTGCAGCTCTGTCCTGTGTAAGTAGGCAGCTCCACAGGATAAAATCCAGTTCCTTGTATCTGCTTTCCCACACACAGTTTATTCAACTTCTTATACTTAGCATTTCAATTCTGCATCTCCTTTACCAGGCAGTGATCGGAGCACCTCTCAGCAGTCAAGGGGTGATCTGCCCAGTAGAGCAGGAGCCTGGGCAAGAGCACTGCACGTAGAGCCATCAACACACAAAGAGTTTGCCTTTCCTTATTCTTCCCCTTGGAAGCTTCATAGTGAGTCCATGCATTCACTGTGTTGATGTTCCTACCAGTCATAGCTAAAGCATCAGCAAAAAACCCCACAATTTCTATCCCTCTGCTCTTTTCTGCCTTTGGCTTGATGCTTGGATTGTGTTTCTGCAGAGAAGTGGTCTTTTTCTGCTGCATGTGTATGGCATGGAATTACCTGACATTAATTAGTATAAGCAGCTTGTTCATGAAAACCAGCAAAAGAAACGTAACCTGGCTGCTGTACTTGGGTCTCTTGTTCATTTTCAGATTGTCACTGTACACAAGCAATGGCAAGGCTGCATCCTCGGGCTCATCTTTTTGGCACCATCTCCCCACTGACAACCATTCTTCTCCAGATGGAAAAATTCACACCCAAGTGCACAGCTTTTCATACTGGGGATTTATTTGGGATATGTCATTGCATTTTTTTTTCCTTACAGTTTTGAAAGGGTACACAGAGATAACTAGCAGCTTGCCTGATTTCAGATGTGGCAGAAAGTGCTGCAGAGTTTTCATGCTGATTCAAGTGACACAGACAATTATTTGTCATGTTGAAAGTTGCATAAGTTGTTTCTAATGCAGCAAATTAAGTTGCTTTCCATCTTAGATACTATTTTCCATAAAATTTCACACCTGCTTTCAATTTTTTTTTACTTCTTTCATTGTAATAACCCATACTTTTTGAAGTGACATTTGCTTGCTCAGTAGTGGTGGAGCAATTATTCCTGGACAATATTGAAGTTATGGACTGTCTTGATTATTCTTTTTGGCTTCTATTGCTGACATTCCCAAATGTTAATTATTTTTTAAACTCTTCTTAGAAGGTGTCTATAATGTTCAAGAGATGGAAAATGGAGACTTCACACTGTAATTTGGATTTTTGATGGGGCAGGTTGTAGCTAACATCTTCCAAACAACCATCAAGAACTAATTTTATTACAAGCTCTGTCTTCACACCTCTTACTAACCTCTACAAATCCACCTAAAATTGCTGAATCAAAGTGGTTTACTAAAAATTTCTCCAATTTTATCAGAAAGAATGAATCACCCATTATCTGCCTTCATAGATGTTTTTTTTATCTAATAGGTTTAGCTCTGGAAGGACTGAACTGTGAAAAGTAATGAATTTCTGAACTCCTTCTGTAGCTTGGATCTGGGAAATGGAAGTAATTACATATGGTGGTTTAAAAGTGAATGGGAACCAGCTAAGCAAGGCTTTTATGAAATAGTATCTCCATAGCAACATTTGGTCACTGGGTTTAATAGTGACTTAGAACCCTTTCAGCTATTTAGATGAGCAGTTTTCCAAGAAATGTTAGTAATTATTAGTCTTCCTATTTCCTTGCTCCTGACAAGTGCTGGTCTAAGTCAAACCAAGTTACTGTTCTACTTTTCTCTCATTTTTAGAGAGCCTTCTGATAGGCTTTTACGTTACAGAAATAAGGAAAATACTTAATTTCTATGCAAAAGATGGGTTGCAGGCACCTTGAAACAGCAATGCAGGAGATATTCCTGCCTCCTGTGTGGTGTCTGCTCTGAGGACAGACTGCAAAATAAGCACCCACTCTCTATACCAGCACCAGCGCTTTGTCCATGTTTAGCTGGATGCAGCTGGCATTCCCACTGAGCTCAGTGCATGCTTTCCAAAGCAATTGCCGTTGACATCGATGGAATTACGTTCTTGAAGTAATTCTCTGAGCTATCACCAATGCAGTACTATGCAAAGCAAAACTGATATATTGCCTCTTAAAATACCAATGACAATATTGTGACCTTACATCCATTGCTCAAACTGTTTCTGAGTTTTTTGATAACATATAATCTGATGTGATAGATTTTAATATGCTGCAAGCCACTTCAACAATTTCATTGAAAATCAATTTTCAAATAACCATTTTCCCAATTAGTTGCTGGTGTTAAAGCTCTTACATGTTCAGAATGCTGTGCAAGGTCTTATTCATTACTTGTTTAGAAGAGAAGTCACTCACCATCCTTTTTAGGTAAGCCACTACTGAATTGTTTCACCCAGGAGTCTAGGTGAAGATTGCTGAAGCCCAAAACATCAGTGTTCACTTTTTATTCAGAGTAAAATCTAAAAGTAACCACGTGTCTCCAAGAAACGAGAGGAGCATTTGTTCAAAACACACATTGTATGTTAATGTGAAACTGCATGAAAATGGCAGGGTAACCTGGGAGGTGGTGTCACACTGAGGCTGACTAATGTCTGAGAGCGAAGGGAGAGTGTGTGATTTTCAAGTGGTGTAGGTGGGTAGAGGTGAGCGTGGGGAATGGGAAATACTCAGACTCCCAGATGTTACCTGACCCATGTGGAAACAGAACTTGGGGCATCTCTCTGTAAAACTACTTAAGTGGTATGAAAGAAATACTTGCAACCTCCAATACCTTGCCCCAAATACCAGTAACTCAAGCCACGTAATTAACTTCCTCTCTATATCTAAGTAAAGCAGACAGCAAGTTACAGCCACCATTATCATGCTGAGCACCAAAGATTGTAGCATTTAAAGCCCAATTCAAGCCTTCCTGGGCTGACGGTCAATAAGGTCCATTTAATGATGTGTCCTATTCACAAGACTTGCACGTATTCAGTGCCACTGAAACACAGGGGCATGTCACGTTACAAACACAAGGTTAAAACTTTCCTTCTCTCTGGGATTTGTATCCCAGGGCCAAGAAAACCCAAATCCACTGTCAGAAAAGTACTTTGTAGTATCGTGGGCAAAATAGACACAACTTGGGGACAAATGGTTTGATTATTAATGAACAATCAAAACTGAGTGGGGAAATGAGAAATAAAAACTAAATGTTAAAACACCTTCCCCACCCTTCCCTTCTTCCTGGGACCCTCCTTCCTTTCGCCCCAGCAGTGCAGGGTGGGGAGCAGCAGTCAGTTCATTACAGATGGACTTTGCTGCTGCTGCTTCTCAGGGGGAGGCCTCCTCACACTTCCCACTGCTACACTGTGGGGTCCTTCCCATGGGAGACAGTCCCTCATGAATTTCTCCAGCGTGGGTCCTTCCCATGGGCCATAGTTCTTCATGAACTACTCCAGAGTGGGTCTTATCTATGGGGAAACAGTCCTTAAGGAACAAAGTCCAGCATGGGTCCCCTATGGGGTCACAAGTCCTGACAGCAAACCTGTTCCAGTGGGGGCTTCTCTCTCCACAGGTTCACAGGTCCTGTCAGGAACCTGCTCCATCATGGGCTTCCTATGGGGGGAACAGCCTCTTTCAGGCACCCACCTGCTCTGGCGTGGGGTCTGCTCCCCTGTGGCTCCCCATGGCTGCAGGGGCAGGGCCTCACCATGGGCTGCACCATGGGCTGTAGGGGAATCTCTGCTCTAATGCCAGCAACATTTCCTCCCGCGCCTTCTTCACTGACCTGGGTGTCTGCAGAGATGTTCTCACTCCCTGCTGCTGTCGCTGCAGTTTAGAATCTGTGCAGCGACTTCTTCCCCTTCTCAAATATGTTAATCACAGAAGCTTTACCTCCATCACTAACTAGCTCAGCCTTGGTCAGCAGCAGGTCCATCTCAAAGCTGACTGACACTGGCCCTGTTAGATACAGGGGAAGCTTCTAGCATCTCTTTTTTTAAAAAGACACCACCCCTGTCATCCCCCACTACCAAAACATGGTCACATCACACCACTACAAACATACAAAAATGTAAGTGGTGGTATAAGAGACAGGGATATCTTACCATTGCTTTGAGCTTAAATAAAGCCCAGGCTTTAGAAAAAGGTCTTTTTGCCATACAATAGCCAGCACAAGATAAATGAAGGAACAGTTAGGTGCTGAGGTTGAGACTGTTCCTTATAGAGGAACTGAAAGTCCTCAGGAGATAGTCAGCTGAATGGACATGCATTCTCCCAGGAAAGGGGGGGATGCTGCTGTGCCATAAACAAGTGGGAGCCATGTCTGAGATCTGGTTTCTCTGCAAAGTGAGATCTTCTCAGCCTGCCTTCACCCCATATGCCCTGTCCTCTGCTACACAATCCCTCCCCTCCTCTGTGCCAGCACTGGTGCTGGAACCGTGATGGTAAGCCAGTCCAGGGAACTGAGCTAGATGAAAACAACATCCTCAGTCCACAGATTTCTTCTATAGAGGACACTTGATCAACACAGATTTTCTGTGTGTGTCAAACAATATCTTTTAGGCAAAGCATCTTGTTTTACTTCTGTTCTTTTGAATTATCACAAATACAACCTATTGCTCGCTGAATTGCATTACTGGAGCGAGGATGGTGGTATAAGCGTATGAATCACGAGTATGCCAAAGAAGGCCTTTCTTTTAAAGCAAAGAGAAGCAAACTGCATGAATAGTTACTGATTCATCTTGATCCATTACTTCGAAAGATATCAAAGTGCTGGACCTGTTCTCAACACCTAATACAGACAACATTTACTGAAAACAGGGAGTTTTTTTTAAACAAACATTTTTCTTCAGAAAAGCCCTTTATCTGTTTCTTGTACTGGGCTAAGTTTTATTTTAGAAAGTTGTAAGTATTTTATCAGAAAGTTTATCAAAGTCTTTTCCCTGACCAACCGTGTGAAACAAAATGACAAACATACACAAGCAGCAACGTTCTCATTTGCATTTAGATAAACATTATAAACAAGTAGTGGCAGTTCTCAGAATTCTTAAGTGGTTTCTAGTAGTAAAAGCAATGCTCCACTCTGCTTAAATAGTTACTTTTTGTGCATCATTAGATTTGCAATAGACATTCTGTAGTCCTCCACTCAAATCAAGGCCAGCCTTGAAAGC
This sequence comes from Urocolius indicus, assembly GCA_013401255.1. Lineage (NCBI taxonomy): Eukaryota > Metazoa > Chordata > Aves > Coliiformes > Coliidae > Urocolius > Urocolius indicus. The sequence goes on from WBNH01007505.1 coordinate 261,883, forward strand.
GTCAAGCAGGGTGTAGATTTTTCCAGGATCATTATGTCAAGAATACTGAGCCAAACTACAAGCCGTCTTTAGTCTGCAAAGTTCTTTTAACTTTAGTAGAATTAGACTGATTTGAGCCTGCTAATTGCCTGGCATATAACATTTACTTGTTTGGAAAAGACAAAACCAATCATGTTTACAACAAGCCCTCAGATCAGCACAGTCCGAAATCCAAAGCAGAACGTCTGACTGCACTGCAAAACTGTTAATATTAAATGGTACCTGATGACAAGGAGACAAATAGAAAGCATTTAAATTGATGCTTTGACAGCTTCTAAATGTTACTATTTAACAAAAAATACAAAGATTTTTGTTTTTAGGGATTGAAATGAGTAGTGTCAGAAATAAGTCATCTTATTTAGACTGAAGTCTCCAGTCACTAACCCAACAGTTTAACAAGCTCAAGGTAACAGCTCTGCTGGTGAACATTCCTCTCTGTGCTGATGGAAACGGGCTAAAAAGTTTTGACACAATTCTACTTGTACAAAAGATCTCACTTGAATGTTCAATCAGAGAGTTAAACACAACATACACCTGACCTATGCAAAGTGCCCAACAGATAGTGCATATGGCCCCTGCTCTTTAGGCTTAGCTATGTATTCTTTGGAAACCAGAACCAGACCAGATCCCAGTGCTCCTAGTGGCAGCCTCTGAGCTAACAGACCTTAGTGGCAGAGAGAAGTCTGCCCATCCAGCTCTCTCTGCTGGTCCAGGGCAAATTAGTCCCCTTTTACACCCATCAGAGTTCACAAGCTGTCTGACAATAGCATCTTCCTGCATGAATTTAAATAATAGCTAGGTTGATTTATGTTGCCATTTAGGATACAGCTGTTCAACCCAGACTGAACTATATGAACAGGTCTTCCTATTCCTTTATCATATCCTGTAGGTTGTTTCAAATTCAAGAGTAAAGTATGTGATATTGTGGTACTGAAAGTTGGAGTAAGAGAATTCATCTGTTCAAACTTAAAGGACAAAAATTCTGTAACAACAAAATCACGGATAAAAAATAAATTAAAAAATAATCATAAGCCTTGTCTGTGGAATGAAGAAGACCAATTGGGAAAGGCTTTTCTCCAGAAAGCATTCTTAAATGCTGTTTGAACTTCTGTAACATTTTTGTCATTGCATTTGACATGAGAGAGAGGATAAGCCCATGTGAGTCCACACAAAAAATTAGAGCAGAAGCCTAGGTTTAGTTTTAAATTGTTTCTCCTTTTTGCAGCTGAGACAAGTCACAGAGAGGGTAATAAAAGAAGCTTAGGAGTGAACTCTGGTTTCTGATTCTTTACTGGCACTTTCCAGTGCTTGAGGTCAATCAGGAGAAAGTCTTATTTGCTTTCATATAACACTGCAGCTTGCACACTTGGGTCTGACTCCTTCCTGGCCCATCTGTCAATCCAATGCTGTTGTACAAAAGGCGCAAGGACATATGCACCAATTACAGACTCTTCCTCGTATCCCGCATCACTCTGCCTGCTCTAATTCTTTCCTTTCCCCTATTCAGGTAGGTGTGAGAAACTAACCACAGGCTAACCCAGATGCTGATCCTTTAAACATAGAACAGTAAGGCATTTGCAGAAATGGACCAGCATCAACTGCCAGCACAAGCTCTTGATTCCATGTGCATATCAGGTTTTCCAAATGCTTCTACCTGTATGGCTGTAGCACTGCTCAGGATCACCAAAACTCAGCTGCCTTTAGGCATAGATAGCTGAGCCAGCTATCACTGTTAACAGACAAGCAGGAGTAGACAACACTTTTGTGTAATTCCATCTAAATTACCTCCCCAGTCCCAGTGAAAGCTGGGGGGGGAGGGGGGGGTGCATGCTGCTGCATATCCAGCTCAGTCTTTGCCCAGTCACTGCATGTGTCTCACCCCTGAAACACAGGGAGAAGGTCTGAAAGCAGAGAAGTGTCTTTATATTAGACACACAGCAGAATATAGGGTGGGAAGCAGAGAGGAATGATATTCTCTTCATCTCACTTTCCCCAATGGCAATGATACATTTTCTAGCAGAGCCAGTGCATTGCAATTACTTTGTTTTTGTCCTCTCTGTGGCAAAATTCAATTTTGTCTCCATCACTGGAGAGCCCTTGAGCCACTGCAAGAAGTCTGAAGTCTGTTTCTCACCAGCTACCACCACACAACATGGACTCTGCACAGCACACTGGTCAGCTTTTACCAGACCTTATTAAATCTCCCTTCCCTAGTCAACCATAACATTAAGAATTTAAAAGATTAACATAATACAAAACTAATATAATAGAGAATTTTAAAAAACATAATCTCATTAACTAAAACAGTTAATGACATTCAGTGGGTGCCCAGCATACCCTGGGATGTTCTGTCTTGCGTCTACTGCTTCTATTTGTTAAATGGTTGCAAGCATAAGAGGTTTAGGATCTCTGCTTGCTGGGCTTTGTTACCTACAGCTGGAATTCCAGATGATACATTGCCCCATTGTCCATCCTGCAGGAATGAGAGGATACTGCAGCTTCTTTCACAGTTTATGTCCATCTGGGCCCAAAGTGTTTGCTACTGAGAACGTTATTTAACATACATACATAACCCTCACTACTCAATATAAGGGTAATCTAGGCACCTGCTTCTACATTGTAGATTCCCTTCACAGGCTCCTACACTCAGGTTTTGGATGTGGCAGCTCTGAAGACCCTAGCTCCTGAAATCTCTTTGAAGCTGCCTCAAGATGATTAAGACTCATCAAAATAGCTGGTAATGAAACACCCCAAAGGTATTCCTCTAGACTGCTTCATGCCTGTTCCCACAATTATAACCCTTTTCATTGCTTACAATCTCCAAGCAGATCTGACACATATAGTGGAAGAGAAGTAGAGAACTAGTTGTATGTCAAGAGACTGGCTTCTGAAGTTATAAACAATCTTTTAAAGTCTGCTTTGATTACAGCTTTGTTCGCTGTCCAATGCAAGTTAGTTGACAGAAGGTCAATATCCAAACAGACATCCTCTATTACAGATGACATAATGAGTGATTTGGACCTAATAGTTCTGTTGGACAAAGATGGAAGAGAAGCAAAGCCTCAGTTTATTTTTATTGAAGAGAATATTCTCATGAAAATAATAAGAAACTTATTATTTTACACTAGTCACTGATTTTGTTCCAAGATAAAGCATTGACAAGTGATTGCAACATAAAATAATCTTTTGAAAGCATTAAGCTAGCATATAACTATTCGTTTGTCACATTAATTGAACATTTATCCAAGTACTACAGCTTAGTAGTGTGGCCTTTAGCGATCTACATTTTGAAACCTCTGAAAAATTAGTCTAATTGGCCAAATTTCAAAATAAGGACAAAAATGACACTTTATGCACCACTTATATAAAATTATCTCATCAAAAGCTCCAGCTGCAATCAGACTGTTCATGTATACCTGGGGACACAGCTCTCCTTTTTTAGTTGCAACATTGTTGGGATACTCATTTTTTGGGTGAGGTACCAGTTTTTTGCAGTGTTTTTGCTAGTATCAGTCACCTCAATGAGAGGCATAACTGTCTTGTGTGTGATTTCACCATTTCCATCAGACTGATACTTTAAATATTTGCAGTTTAATTGATTTAATGCAAGAGTGCCTTCTAAGTTATTCAGCAACAGAAGCTGCAGTTATGTTTATCAAACCCAGGAACAGCCTTATTTGCTCCCAGGTAATTTTAAGAACTGGACATAGGGAGTTCTGGCTGGAAGGTCCAAAACAAAGACAGTGCTGTAAGGCAACAGAGAATCCTTGGCTATTCCTGGGCTGCCAGAGGTAAAGAAAGTAGTAGGCTGGCACCTAATCCCCCTTCAGGAATAGTCTATAGCTAAGAGCTATTCTGCTGGCAGTGAGTTTCTGAGTGTATTTCAGAGTGTGGATGCATTCAGGAACCTTCACAGTAGATTATGCTCATTTCTGCTTGAACATTAAGCTATTAAAGCCTCCAAATTCCATTGATGTCTTTCCAAAACCTATAGAAACAACTGGAGTAATAATTTTTCAGTATTTTTCATCCCTGTAAAAGCTTGAATCCAAGTGCTTTAAGACACTAATCAAGGCAAACCACCGGTAATAGAAATGTACCATCACCCCATTTTACAAATAAGAAAGCAAGTGCTATAAAGAGGAAAATGATGCCAAGAGGAACCCATGTTGCACAGACCCTTTTGTGGCACAAACTTCTCTTATCTGATCATAATGTCAGGTCCTGCTTCACAAGAATAAAGGAAAGATCTGTAGTGAACCAAAGTAGTAACATAACCTTACTGTGACTCTGCAATTCAAACTGTGGGTATTATCTCGGCAAGAACCTGGATGAGTGCACTGCTACATGAAAACACTGTCACAGAGTAGCTTGAGCCAGTCTAACTGGATGTGTCTTTCACATCCCTGTAGCTAGCACACAGCAGTGTGAGAGCTAAGGGTTGTGGAGCAGAAAAGGAGGAGCTAGGGACATTGGAAGTAAAATGTGAATTTATTGTACCAGGAAAAATAGAAGTGGCTTTAGATTGGAGAAGAGGAAAATGTTATCAGGAAATTAAAAAAAAAAAATAAAAAAGGAACTAAGAAACAGAAAAAGAAAATTACAGAATTAAAAAACCACAACTATCCATTGCAGGTATTCAATGAAACTTGTGTAAAATGGGAGTCCATTACACTGAGTGGCTTTACAGCCAAAGGAATTGCACTTCAAGAAGGACTCAGACTCAGTCCCCCATAGAGGAAAATTAAACTGCTAAGAGTAAAAGAACATGAACTGGAGGAGGAGAGTGCTGGAAAAGTGTGCTGTGATTATACAGTGTTTGTGAACTGCCTTGGGATATAATCAGCATCACAAAAGAGACCTTGGCCTGCAGAAGATAAAAATGTTCTGGCCATGAAGTTGTAGGTTAAGCAGAAAAGCATAGTGAGCGGAGGCCATATACCCTAAGCACAACTAAATTATCTTTTACTTCATACATACACTCACATTTAATTAAGTTATAGTATTGTCAAGCCTTTGGCATATTGCCTGCTGGATAAAAAATACTGGCATAGATATTCTGTAATTCTATTACAGACTTATTAATTCAAATGGAGAAGCAGGCAGGCATGAAACCAGCTAAGAATTTCAACTGAAACCCACCTACAGGTTAGACAGAGGAACACAACATGCCGAAGTGGAAGAAGCTAACAGCAATGTCTCCACTCACAGGAGCCAAACAAGGTTTATGTCCATCTCTTTAGCAGTGAAACAGCCAGGTCTGTCTTGTATCAGCCCAATGGCTTGTATCTTCCCCTATATACAAGAAAAGTATTGTCTGAGTTGGAAGGAGCTGCTATTGGAATATTAGGTTTGTCATCAGGGGGATTAAATTATTCCTGTATTATGTGTGTAAGAGTTATGCAAAGATGCTCCAGCTGAGACCAGGCCTCCATCTCCCAAAGTACTGGGAGAGTTTCTTTCTCAAAAATACCTTGCAGTTTCAGCTGATGATATGCATGCAGAGGGAAATAGAGGCATCAAGAAGAGATTTTATTGTGATTGCACAGAAATACAGCCAACAGGCAGACATTAACTTTAAATTACACTTTTATATTAGCAAGTATCCAGTTAAAACATAATTACTTGCCCTTTCCTGATAAAAACAGTAGCAAACCATTTTAGACCTGTAGCAAAAACATAATTAAGCATAAATGTATGCTAGAGATACAGAAATGTTACACTTTGGAGAGATGGAGAAAAATATGTCACCATGAAAACTGGAAAACTCCAAGAGATGCTGTTGTCCTGTACAGTCTCTAATTGAGAGTGCATGTTCTAATTTCCATTAAGGAAAAAAAGACAGACTGGAGTCTTATCTCAGCCTTATTTCCATAAACCTCAGAACAATGGTTTTCACCACAAAAATCACACTATAAACTGCTCTACATACAACTAGGTTTTAGCTGCTCTTGTACTTAAAGAAGTAAAGTTTCTTCCAAAGTCTTTGATGTCAGCTCAGATTCAAGGCTGGTTTGCAGCCCCTTGGCCCAACTCATTTCTCTTATCAATTTTCCCTGGCAAATTAGAGCTCTCCAAGACACCCCTGGGCTTTGAGAGGGAAGCCCTATGTATTGCAATGATCAAACATCTGACTCAGGCCCCTACAGTTGAAATCAGACTCCTTAGACCCAGGGAATCACCTTGACCAGGTGCATAAAAACTAACAGCTCCCCATCCTTAAAAAAGATGGGCTTAGTTTCCAGTTATTTCAAAGCTGATTATTGTGTGACATTTCTATACAATGTATGTATATTTGTGTGCATGCTATGTATCTGTAGCAAGTCTGATACATCTGTCAGTGATGAACTGACTGTAGTCTGAGAACAAAAGGGTTAAAATGAGAAATATAATGAAATTCAACAAAGGCGAGTCTTGCATCTGGGAAAGAAGAACCCCATGTACCAGTACAGGTTGGGGAATGAACTCTTAGAGAGTAGTGTAGGGCAAAGGGACCTGAGAGTCCTGGGAGATAACAGGATGAACATGAGCCAGCAATGTACCCTCATGGCCAAGAAGGTCAATGGCATCCTGGGGTGGATTAGAAGGGCTGTGGGCAGTAGGTTGAGAGAGGTTCTCCTCCCCTTCTATTCAGCCCTCATGAGACCACATCTGGAATATTGGGTCCAGTTCTGGAACCCTCAGTTCAAGGACAAGGAGCTGCTGGAGAGTTTCAGTGCAGGGCCACCAAGATGATGGAGTGGTGCATCTCCCTTAGGATGAAAGGCTGAGGGAGCTGGGGCTCTTCAGCTTGGAGGAGACTGAGAAGTGACCTCATTAATGTTTACAAATATGGAAAGGGCAGGTATGAGGAGGATGGAACCAGGGTGTTCTCAGTGATGTCCAATGATAGGACAAGGGGCAATGGGTACAAGTTGGAACATTAGAGGTTCCAAAGAAACATAAGGAAAAACTTCACTGTGAGGGTGAGGGTGCACTGGCACAGGCTGCCCAGACGGGTTGTGGAGTCTCCCTCTCTGGGGACATTCAAAACCCACTTGCACAAGTTCCTGTGTGACCTACTCTAGGTGGTCCTGCTCTGGCAGGAAGGTTGGTCTGGATGATCTTTTGAGGTCCCTTCCAAACTTTAAGATTCTGGGATTCTGGGAAAACACTTTGTGTGGCTGAAATGGATACATTTGCATTAAGATATTTAATTTTTAATGCAACTGCATTTGTATTTCCTTTTTTAAAAGCCTGTTTATACAAACTGAACAGCTCAATCAGTGCTGCACTCAAACTGCTGTCAAGCAAAAAACGCCCAACCAAAACCCATAATCATTCTATCACATAATTTCAGAAGCCCTCAAATTGACTTTTATAAATAAATCAGATGTATTTTAAAATTCCTGGCACATTAAATGTTTCTTAACCATTTCAGCAGCCTTTTACTCTGGGACAAATTATTGTCTTCATCTGACATTAGTTTTTTCCCTTTTTAAATTGAGGACTTGTCTCAGAAGATAAACTTCTGACTATTTACATGAGACATTTACATGACCAGTATTACATAGCTCAGTGGCCAGCATATCTGACTTTTACCTAAGCCAATAGCAACCAATGTGCTTTCACGGCAATGAGCAGTTTGCTGTCCTCTTTTTATCCTGAAAGGTGACAGAGATAACAATGATGTCTGCAAGTGGGAGCTGCCTGATTGCCTCAGTGTAAATGCAAATAAATATCCTACTGCACTTTAGGGAAATCATTCTAAGTGAACAAGGACAATCATCTAAAGATCCTAACAAGTAATTAGGCAGAAACAATGCTATCAGAAAGATCAGCCTTCCTGTAATACACTGTTTTTACCCACATGAGAATTTTAATTATGGCATAAGCAAGCACACAACTAAGTACAACTTTAACCCACACACAATTTTACCACACAAAAATGATCCAATCCATTTTCCTATTTTGTACAGGTAGCTAATTAATTGTAGATCATGTAACTGTCAAATGACAAATGCTTTTATGTAGGTAAGATACATTGCTGCTGAGAACATTAGTCTATTCAATAGACAGTGTTCAAACTTAATACATGCAGGAAAATTCCATTTCTCCAGTGACCTCATTGAGTAAGTTCACTGTACCTTTCACAGAAGCTCTCAATGAGGATGAGGAGCACATTGTACAATCAGCTCAAATTATTGTACAATCATTGTACAAATCCACTCACCTGATGGCAGAAGTGACAAATTGCAGAAAACTGTGCTGCTGAACACAGGAAATTCACTTGAAAGGGAAAACATTTCCAAGGCAGTATTTTCAGGGTTTTGCCTGTGTGCAGTTTCAAAATGTAATTTTGGTAGGCAATCATTTAAATATGTCAAACACCTCTCTGTGATGAAAAATAATAAATGCATTTTTTTTTTTTACTACATATAGAAACTTGTGGCTGTGCAAATTTCAGAGTCTTGTCCTTGCAGGAAAGAGAAGATATTGTAATATACTATGTATATGTAGATAAGTCTACACATGTATAAATATAGAATACGTTTTAAAAATTGTTATATAACATTTTAAATATCTCAGACATATGGCACAAAATATGCATCTCACAACACTCTCTACACTTACTTGAAAGGAGGTTGTGGTGAGGTGGGGGTCAGTCTCCCCTCCCAAGTAACAGGAGAAAATGGCCTCAAGTTGCACTAGGGGAGCTTTAGATTGGAGATTAGGAACACCTCTTTCACTGAAGGATGGTCAGGCATTGGCACAGGTTGCCCAGGAAAGTGGTGGGGTCCCCATCACTGGAGGTATTTAGAAGCCATTTAGATGAGGTGCTGAGGTATACGGTTTAATGTGAGGTCAGTGGTTGGACTCAATGATCTTAAAGGTCTTTTCCAACGTAAATAATTCTATGATATACAATCTCTGATCATATTTATTAAGATGACTTACATTCTTGTTAGTTGTTTTGCATTTCCCTTCTGCACTTGCTGTTAGGATTGCTCTCTATGATGCCTTAAAGCCAAAACCAGCAGTATGTTGATACCATAGTAAAAATTGCAATCATTTGTGAGAATGGCCATTAGTAAATTCATGGAGCAGAAGCATTAGCTTCAGCACTGGGGGGGGGGGGGAAACAGAACCAATTATCAGTCATTCAACTGAGAACTTAATGTTCAGTGACATCACTCAACCGAGTGGATTAATTCAAGAAGTAATGAGGCAACTTAAGAGCTGCTAGCACAGCTTGTACTCTCCTCCTGACCAAACAGGGTCACATTGAATAACGGAGTAACCACTGGCTGTGGGGTCAGCAGAAGGTTGGATGAATCGTTGCAGTCTGACAGGCTCTTGTTTCTGATGAAAACTTCTGAGAAGCACCATCTGACTGCAGCCTTTGCCATCCCTAAGCACTGTTGCATTGATGGAAAGGGTCACAACCATCCCTTGCTTGGGCAGATGATGTTTTCTGCAGGCACATAGGATCCTGGATGCACAGGGCATGCTCAAGCAGGAGCAGAGGTGAGTGGCCAATCTGTATGTGAATTCAGGGCCAGTCCAAGCTCTCAAGTGCTGCCTCAGGTCAGAGACTCCCATGGATATAATGAAGGTGACTGGCTAGTGGAATGAAGTTCAGCCTATTTCAAGATTAATAGAAACCAATTTTTTGGAACACTGAACCGAGGCTGGAAACATTACATTACTGTGACAAGATAAACTCACAGATAGTTGGAAAATGTTAACCATAACTTTGAAAATGTGAGGTATGGATACTACTGTTTAACCTTGAGGGGTAAAAAAGAAATCCAGATAAGAGGATTGAAATATTTTAGCTGCTTTGAGAACTTAGAGAAAAGCAGAACTAAAAGCTTCCCCGTTTTTGAGTTAAAAGCAAGCATTAATACACTTTCAACTTGTTTTTGCATTTATTTCCCCTCATTATTTGCAGTACAACATAAAGGTTTTAACATGTAACTCTATTACTCATCTTTTCCATTAATTTACTAAGGAAACATTGCACCACTTTTTGGTAATGAGATACCAAACCACTTGTCAGCTCAGGGACAACCACCTGGCAGCAGGAATTTTCAGCACACTGGGACTAGTCCATTAAAAGCTGGGGCAGCAAAAGGTATCTCAGGCAGATGTGTCAGAGATCCTGCGGTACCAAGGGAACAGCACAAGGCATAAACATACACAGAAACAGGATGGAACTGATGCACCACCTTCTTCAGGTGATTTACAAAAAAGGCAAGCTTGCCAAGAGCCATCACATTGAGCTCAGTCCTCAAATCCTAAAACAATCAAAACCTCAGTGCCCCTGTGGAATATCTGACTAGATTAAATTCCTAAATAACTTAATGGGGTAATAACCAAATCCAAAGACATTTAAACATCTACAACATAGATATCAAAACTTAAAACAGTGAAACCCCCCCGGCCCCAACTTTATAGCTTTGCCATTCATAAGAACATTACCATTTACCAACCTTCCCTCACTCCTTCTAAGTCCCAGTATTGCACATAGGTCTGGCATTGCATCTTGCTTGTGTTGAGCAACTTAGTGTCGGCTTCCTGCCTCAAACTTGCTTGAGATGGCCAAAGGCACCCTGAAATCCCTAGGACACATCTGACAAGCAGTCTGGTAAACATTTTAAGTACACTTAGAATATAGTTACAAAGACTTAAAATTCTTTATTCACAGGATTATAACTTTTAATTAAAAAAAATAACAGAAAAGGTAGAACCCTAAATAGACAACATAAAATCAGAACACAAGCACTAAACTACTTTTTATTTCAATAAAGAAATGAAACTCATGAATCATACATAGTATCTGGCCATAAAACCCAGTATGTACAGCACAAGAAAATAACACATTACAAAAAAAGACTTCTGGGAAAAAAAGTTTTTAAATGTTTGCTCTCAGAATTTATTTCCATGCTAACATTTCCTATACAGTGTAGAGCAATCCAAAATATCATATTCCGGAAGAACATGAAGTGCAATGAGCATGTCCAGCTACTTGCAGAATTACGCAGCAGTTACATGTTTGAGTCACTGTTTTAGACTTGGTTGCATCAGTTCTGCCCATGCAGCACCTACCTCCTTTGTAGAAAGTAGCATCTTCTAAATCTCCAACAAAGACACAGTCTATGTTTAGTTGAATTGCTGTCTTTTTCCTTCTTATCTTCATTTTTTGGTGTAGATTGTGGCCTTATTGCAATGTCTTGGTTAAAGATAATTGTTTAAAGGTGAGCTATTGCCTGAATGTTTCCAAGAACATATAAATTACAACCATATTCACACTACTTCTGCTACTACATCTACAATCTGTCCAAGATCAGTACCTTTGATTAACATCAGTGCATTTGCTCCCATAGCTTAGCAAAAATAGATACCTTGCATAGGTTTACAGACTTTGTGAAAGGCTGAGTGAATTCCTGTGATCCACTTTTCAAAGTTATAGATCATGTCACAGCTGCAAATTGTCTTGAATGCAGTTATCCTCTGAAGTTCTTACTAACAATTTTAATGCAAGATATAAAACCTTGGGCAGCCCATCTGATCTAAGATCTAAATCTCTGTGTCGAGAAAGAGGGAGGCTGGTCAATCCTGCTCCATAGGGAAAAAGCCTACCTAGTCACAGGCCCTGCTGGGAAGAGTTCATGTGGAGCAGAGCTTGTGTTGTTGCAGGTTCTTACCCTTTAGGATGCAGGCATGTGGCATGGTCATGTCTAAGGTAGTACATATAAAACAAAACAGATAAAGGAACAGAGCTCCAGAGAAGGAACCTGAAATGCAGAAGGCTTCTAGACACAACTAGGAAATCTCTTTTAGGTAGAAGTGTGATGGAGATCAGCAAAGGTCAGCTCATCTGCACTGGACTGTGCCAAGAACTTGAACTAGTGAGGGAAGCAGGAGCTGTGCTGGACCAGTATTCCTCAAATGGCAGAGATGCAATGGAGATAAAGCCTGTAGTCTGAGGAAATACAAGGATGCCAGTATTATGCCCACATGTGGACACAGGGCTCATTTTTTGTACAAGGGAAAGTGTGATGGTGAAATAATAAATAAAAAAATTAATCTTAGAGCTGTGAGATTGCATTAACTTGTCTGTACACACTACCTACATTTATTTCAATATATGCCTCTGCAGTACACAGATGCCCAGAAAAAGCTTCTGATGACTCCAAGAAGGATCATTCACATTCATAAGAGCCAGAGTGTCTTGCTGGTCTTTCAGCAGCATGCTTTTAAGCTGGCAATTCCCTAACTATACAGCTGCTCTTTCTCACAGTAGTAAAAGCAATTTTTACCAAAAAATGCTGACTGTTTGCACTGACACTTAACCTGACTCAAGTGGCTCTTCACAAGGCATTACTGTCACCTAACCTTACTGCTACCTGAGGCTGAAAAAAGAGATTACTCTTAGTTTTCAGATAGCTCAATGTAAATCAAAGACATGGAAAAAAATCATAATGTAAGTAACTGCCATCTTGTAACTGACTCTGTCTGGACTGTTAGAAACCATGCTTTTATTTCATGGAAATCTAACCAAAGCAAATTCCTTTGTTTTTCTAATCTTCCTAATTAGATAAAGTCTTGAAAATTATCATATTCCTGGCAAGCAAACCAGGTGCAATTTTCTAATTTAACAAAATTGGTTTGTCCTCTACACACATGCAAGTACAATATTATTTAAAGTCTCATTAAAGAGTTTTGAAACTTTTCCCAAATGAAAGAAAAAAATATCTTTTGAGACACTGTCACCAGGCAAAAAGAAATCTACCATTAAATGAGTTCCTTTATCCACAGAAATCTGCATTGGAAAATTCCCTATTCATGTCACCCCATATTTGCAGTTCATTTCATTGTCACAGCAAAAAAAGTTGGCAATTTAAACTGGCTGGTACAGCAGCAACTGATGGGGGGGGTCAGGTCTTCAGTGACTGATGAGGAGTGGCACATACTGGATGACCAGCCAGCCATAGAACTCAGTACTCTCCAGCCCCTCATACTCTGAATAAATCTGTGGCAGAACAAGTCTTTTCTTTCAGTTGGGCAATGCTTCTAGTCATTTCAGTTCTTGAGCACCTTCTGGGATTACAGTAAACTTAATGTAGAACAGAATAACAGAGCCAAATGAATCACTTAAAAAAATCATATCCCAGTGAGTGATACCATTACATATCCACTGAACAGCCTTTTGTGGCCTCCATAGAGTGCTAATCATTTTTTTCAAGTTTTATTTCCTTTAAAAAGAAATGTCTTGAATACTTGACCTACAATTTGTATATAAATTGCTTTGCATTTCTGTTACCTTCAGATTTTAAGTTATCAAGCATCTAATTTAACCCTTTTGGAGTCTGGAGAAAAGAGTCACTGCTTCTGTAATTTACAGTTTTGGAAGAAAAAAGCCAAGCAGCAAAAGCTATGATTAACATACAAGATGAGCGAGAAATTGAAATGGAAACAAAAATATTAATCAGAACTGGTAGAAATAGGAAAATTTAACAGCATATCTGAATTCAGAATTATCTACAGCAAAACTCCAAAAGCTTGTTAATATTGTAAAACTTGTCTCTTCTTCTAAACCTTTTCTTTATCTTTTTAATAAGGCATGGCTTCAGTGGTTACACTACAAGTACATTCTCCTTTATTCAGAATACAAGATACAGCCAAGTTGTAAACAAATCTGAATTCACTGAAGATTTATGTTTAATTCTAGGACAGAAATGAACTCTTTTTAGTTGCAAAAATCATCCTGTTCAAGTATGACTCATTCTGTTCAGGATGTTTCCTTACATTTAGATGGACCATAATGTAGCTATGACTTCTAGAAAGAAGATTGAGTGAGTGGAAAGAAAAGCAAGAGGTAATGGCACAAAACAGGATTTGGATTGAAATCCAATATAAAACATTCTGAAGGTGCACTCAAGATCTACATGTCTCCAGAAAATTTTGTTCACTGTTAAGACGAGAAAATGTTCTGTCGTCAGATGTTATGAGTTTACATGCATTACTTGTTTTGATTTCCCCTCACATCCCTTACACATAACTTAGGACAGTACAGATGAAAATGTCAGTCCAGGGAAATGGAACTGCTGTGTGGCTCGTACCAGTTGCCAAGGAAAAAATACAAAAAGAACACTTCAAAGGAAAAAGTAAATACAGGAAACTTTAATTAACAAAGATTGAATGTGAAAATAAATTAAGTTACTTCCTTGCCTCCAACTAGTTTTGCACAACATTTACCATTTTTTTCTGGTACTTGTTCCCACAATTTGACTTACATACAGTAACTGCATAAAAATGCTGACAATTTTTGTCTTCTTATAAACATTCTGATCTGGAATGTGAACTCTGTTTCACTGGGCTCTCCTGCTTAGAGCAAAAATTATCCCAATATGCAGAGTCCTCAGGTGCGACTGGAATACCAGATGCAACTAAATCTTCAAAAGTCAACACGGTAAACTGTGGCTGGTTAGGCTCCATGGAACATACCTAAGGAAAATACATATCAGTATTACATCAATCAACAAATCTCCATATACTTCCTGCAATAGTCCCTGTCCAGTTTAAACTACACATTGCTGACTGAAGAAGAAAGAAAATATTCCAGTTGAGATGGTCACTGTCCCTAATTTAGGCTATACATTAACTATAGAAGGCTATACAGACTCAGCAAGTTTGTGTTTGAAACTCAGTTCAGACAACTGAAAGCACAAGGGATAGAGAATGCTACAAATACCACAGAACTTTTAAATCCAGAAAAGGAAAGAAAAAACCCACAAAAGCAAACTGAAATAATTATTTGAGATGATTGCATGGTCACAACTCACAATTCCCAGTGTTAAATGCAGATTAAGTACAAACAGAGATATTGGAGATGAAAATGCCACGGTCTCAGTATTAGTTGCATCACTTGAAGAAAAACCACATTGCAAAGAAACAAAGGTTTGGCGGTTTTGGACACTTTACTGTGCAGCCTGCTGTATACTATCTGCAAGTGTAATTGTTTTCAAACAGTAGGGCAATTAGTACAGCTGCCTGAATCAAATATGAATATAGCTGATCCTTCTAACTTCAGCATTTGCTCAAGCAACATCTTCTTAACATTTAATATGTTGGAGCATCCCTTTTTTCTATAGTATTTAGCAACAGGACAAGGGGTGATGGGATAAAGCTGCAACACAAAAAGTTCCACTTAAATATAAGAAAAAACTATTTCACTGTGAGAGTGAGGGAGCCCTGGCACAGGCTGCCCAGGGAAGGTTGGAGGTCTTCAAGACCCGCCTGGACATGTTCCTATGCCACCTGATCTAGGTGAATCTGCTTCTGCAGGGGGTTGGACTTGATGATCTCTAGAGGTCCCTTCCAACCCTACCATTCTATGATTCTATGATTTGATAGAATTCAGCAAGGCTACTCTGCACTGCAGCTTCTAGGTACATCAAGCGGTTGATATATTTTTCATGCTGGCTAAGGTGCTATTAACTTCCTGGGGAGTAAATACTGCTGTCTGTTACCTGCAGAACAGCTGAGATTGGAAGGGAGATCCAGAAGTCATCTGATCCATCCCTCCTGCTCAAGCAGAGCCACCTAGAGTCAGTTTCCTAGGGCCACATCCACCTAGCTTTTGAATATCAACAAGAATAGAGTCCACAGCCTCCCTGGGTAATGCCGGTGACCTTCACAGTGGAAAAATGTGTTTCCTGACATCCAGAAGGACACTTCTGTGTTTCAGCCTGTGCCTACTGCCTCTGGTCCTCTAACTGGGTGACAGTGAAAAGAGCCTGGCTCTGTCCAATTTACACCATCTCCCCACATATTTAGATATATTACCTAAAGTTAGATATATTACCTAAGATTTCTCTGAGCCTTCTCTTTTCCAGGCTGAATGGTCCCAGCTCTGTCAGCCTTTCCTCATAGGAGGAAAAGTCCCTTAATCATATTTGTGGCCCTTTGCTGGACTCTCTCCAGTCTGTCCACGTCTCTTCTTGTACTGCGGAGTCCAACACTGGACACAGTACTGCCAGTGTGATCTGACCAGTGCTGAGCACAGAGGAAGGGTCACCTCCCTCAGCATGCTGGCAATACTTTGCCTGATGCAGTTCAGGACACCATTTGCCTTCTTTGCAGCACGGGCCCCTTGTTGGCTCCTGTTCAACCTGGTGTCCACAGAACCCCGAGGTCCCTTCCTGCAAGGCTGCTTTCCAGCTGCATGTTCCCCAGTATGTCCCAGTGCCTGGAGTTGTTCCTCCCCATATGCAGGACTCTGCTTCTCTTTGCTGAGCTTCATGAGGTTCATGTTGGCCCATTTCTCCAGCCTGTTGAGGTCCCTATGGATGACAGCATGACTGCATGGCATACTAGCCACTCCTCCCAGTTTGGTGTCACCAGCAAACCTGCTGAGGGCTCACTGCCCCATCATCCAGATCATAATGAAGATTTTAAATGAGACTGCATCCAGTATTGACCCCATGGCTAGTTACTGGCCTGCATAAAGCAGACTTTATGCCACTTTACCATCACACTCTGTGCCCAAATGTTTGGCTAGTTTTCGTATCAACAGTTTCTCCAGTAGCATCTTATGAGAGAGAGTGTCGGAGGCAGAAGGTACTGAAGTCCAGGTAGATACTATGCACTGCTCTCCCGTCATCTAAGAGGAGCCAGTCATTTCATCGTAGACATTTACCAAGTTGGTCAAGCGTGATTTTCTCTTGGTGAGGCTATGCTGACTAGTCCTGATGATTTCATTGTCCTTGTTGTACCTGGAAATAGTTTCTGGAATTAGCAGCTCTGCCAACCCTTCCAGAGATCAAGACGTGGATAATGGGGTCTGTAATTTCCTAGGTACTCCTTCCTGAAAAAAGGAGTGTCATTTACTTTCCTCCAGTCTTAGGGCACTTCTCCCAGTCACCATGATCAACTAAACATTACAGGTGGCCTCAAAATGTCTGCCAGCTCCCTCAGCACTGTGTGTACATCCCATCGAGGTGCATGGACTTACATATGTCCAGCTTGCTTCAGTATTCCCTGATCTGATCCTCTTTCACCAAGGGTACATCTTACTTGTTCCTTCACCTCATGCCTCTGGGACCTGGATTTCCTGAAGGCCAATGCTGCTAATAAAATCTGAAGCAAATGTGGCAAACAGCACCTCAGTCTTTTCCTTGTTCTGTGTACTCAGGTCCCCTTTCTCATCAAGCAAAAAGCCCACATTCTCCCTAGTCACCCTTTTGTTACCTGGGCACATATAGAAAACCTTGTGTTGTCTTTGATATGCATGGCCAGATTCCATGCAATATGGGCTTTAGCTTTCCTAACTTCATCCTGAATATTCAGACAATGTTTCATTATTCCAGTGAGGTTACCTATCCTTGCTTCCACTCTCTGTATGCTTCCTTTTTGTGTTTCAGTTTTGTTAGAAGCTCTTTTTCTTATTCAGAGGCCTCTTGGCATTTTTGCCTGAATTCATATTTATTGAAATGGAATTCTCTTGAGCTTGGAGGAGCTGATCCTTGAATAATAAGCAGCTTTCTTTAGCCCTGCTTCCCTCTGAGACCTTATCACACAATTTTTTAGGTTGGAAAGGATCTTTAAGATCATTGAGACAAACCATTAATCTAACACTGCCAGGTCCACCACTACACCGTGTCCCTCAGTACCATATCTACATGGCTTTTAAATACTTACAGAGATGTTGACTCAACCACTTCCCTGGGCAGCCTGTTCCAATGTTTGATAACCCTTTCAGAAAAAAAAAAAAATCCCAATATTTAATCTAAACCTCCCTCAGTGCAACTTGAGGAAACTTCCTGGTATCCCATCACTTATTACTTGAGAGAAGAGACTAATATCCACCTCACTACAGCCTCCTTTCACATAGCTACAGAGTGATCATAGAATCATTGAATGGTAGGGGTTAGAAGGGACCTTTAGAGATCATCTAGTCCAGCCCTCTGCAGAAGCAGGTTCACCTAGATCAGGTCACATAGGAACGTGTCCAGGTGGGTCTTGAAGACCTCCAAGGAAGGAGACTCCACAACCACTCTGGGCAGCCTGTGCCAGGGCTCCCTCACACTCACAGTGAAATAGTTTTTTCCTTATGTTTAAATGGAACTTTTTGTGTTCCAGCTTCATCCCATTACCCCTTGTCCTGTTGCTAGCTTACCATAGAAAAAACGGGATGTCCCAACCTCCTGACACTCACTATTTAGATCTTTATAAATATTATTGAGATTTCCTCCTCAGCCCCCTCTTCTCTAGACTAAACAGCCCCAGTTCCCACAGCCTTTCCTCGTATGAAAGATGTTCCAGTCCCCTGATGATCTTGGTGGCCCTGCGCTGGACTCTCTCCAGAACTTCTCTGTCCCTCTTGAGCTAAGGAGCCCAGAACTGGACACAGGACTCCAGATGAGGCCTCACAAAAACTTCTGTTCTCAGCTTCAGCATTTAAGCAGTAAGCTGCTGTTAGGAATAAATGGAGAGACAACAAAATGGTTTGTGTTTGTTGTAACAGCACAGCAAAACTCAATTTGTTGTCCAAATGCAGACTGAAAGCAAGTGTTAACTGAGCTTCCTGTCACTTTGTGTACTCACACAAATGACATGGTGTGAGACATTCCTTTTCATCTGAATTTAGAGACAAGGTACAGCTGCAGGAACTGTGCCCAGAGCCACGCAAATGACATCACAGATGTATACCAAACATGAACAAAGCCTCATAGCTGAATAGACTGCTAACAGATCTAGTTTGAACTTCAGCACATGCTTATCAGAACAGAAGTGTGCACTGACAGGATTCGACACAAGTCCCAGGAACTTAAGCAACTGATAGACAAAGAGATATTTTATAGCCCACACAGGAATTATTAGAGAATTATAAACTCTGCAATCTTTCATTGAGACCTGCCTCATAATGGTCTAGATCTAGGCAAGAAAAATGTTCCGTATCTTCAAGCATTTAGCAGTTAGTAGCAGACCATTGGTTAGGATTCTTGACACTAGAGAATTGAAATTATCATACTTTAACAATTGAATTGTAGGCACTTGCTCTCAGGTTGGGAAGAAAACTCACTCAAAGTACATATTCTGTAAATGGGTCATAATGATAGCAAAAGAGGGACAGAAACAAGCACTGATATCCTGAAGCAAATGCATAATGTCTACACCTCATTTTTTTAAAACTGAGATG
Source organism: Urocolius indicus (assembly GCA_013401255.1). Classification (NCBI taxonomy): domain Eukaryota; kingdom Metazoa; phylum Chordata; class Aves; order Coliiformes; family Coliidae; genus Urocolius; species Urocolius indicus. Next base: position 281,111 of record WBNH01007505.1, read on the forward strand.
AAAGACACCTTTTTGACTCATCTGTCAGGCAATACATAACATCTTTTTTTACAGCTTTTACAAAGAAAGAATACCACTTTTATTTCCTCCAAATTTGTGTTAGAATGAGTCCTGAAAAGGAACAATGCAACAGTACAGAAATTTTCACTTCATTTCCATATTGGGGAGTCACAGAATGCTCACTTGTCCTATTTGAAATGACCGTTTTTTGAGTGAACTGAGCTAGTGAAATTTAGGTTGTCACAAATTTAGTCAGTGGACAAGTATGCCTTTGAGACTTTTCTCAATTCAAAGACTTCTCATAATAACTCTTGATACCATACTTGATCTATGTATGACAATGACAGTGAAGGTCGACACTTAAAAATCCTGGATTTTTTTGTAGAATAATTAGGTAACTGTCTTTAGAAAATAATGGCCACCTTTTTTTCACCTCAGACTGACATTTATCAGTATTCCTGCAGGAAGGATGATATGCAGCCCCACTAGGAACTTAAGTATGTCCTGTCAAACAAAATGTAGATGATTTCTTAAAGAGTATTTGAGCACTGATTTACCATAGTAAATCCTCAAAGGTAGTTTATACCTGTTTTTTTTAATCTACCCCCCACTAGTTAGAAGCATTATCCATGAACACAGACTCAGACTTTATGACCATGATAGATGTGTGTGTGATCACTTTCATCCTCTCATCCATTTATATATAATTTTTTGTTCACATTTCTGGCAGAAATTTTCTATCTAAATAACAGAAAACAACTAACTCCTTTTCTTGTGAGCAACTACAAGCACAGACAAGTGTGACAATTCGTCACCCATCCCTTTGCCAACTGTCTGGCTATTTTGGCTACAACTTGCCAGTCTGCTTTAAATTTGACTTTTACTGCTATTTTCATCACCCAGGTCCTTGTTAAATTACACAGAAAATCCTTAAAATCTTGTAAGTAGCTTTGTTGCTTCTCTGAATAGTGAGACCACATGGAATGAAAACTAACACTGCTGTTCTTCCCATCTGTTGGTTGTTGTTGCTTGTCTCAAGGGTTATCTTGTCATAACAGTGTTTGAGAGATGGATCTTCTGTGGGATACATGTTCTGACAGTCCCTCATTAAAACCAGCTTGGTGAGGTGCTGTACTAGTTAAGCAGTCCAGATTGCTTCATTGTTCCCCTGTGTGAAAAATCGTCTCCCACGTGACTACTAGTCGGCTGTGAGAAAACTCACTTAATCTTCTCTTGAATGAACATACACATCCCAGATTTGACATTATCTGTTGCTAGCCTCTGAAACCATTTCTCCTTCCCTGACCTTTCCTAAAATAAGCACAACAAAACCAGGAGTAACAGTTCAGTACAATCTGGCTAAAACCCTGCTTAAGACAAGCTTTCTCCAATGCCCTGAATCTGAGACAACACACTTCTAGATACAGCGTCAGACTGACACTTTCAAGGGATTGGCTACCAAGACTTGAAAATGTTTTGTAATTTCTTACCTCAGAATGCTTCTGTCCAAATCCCTCCTGTTTCCCAAGAGCCACAGCCACATGATGATGGCCATCTAACCGGGTTTCCTAGTTAAGAAGAAAAATGGCAATGTAAGTGTGTCTTCTTTACCCCGTTTCCTGCAAAGACTAAATCAATATTTAGAACATGGTTCAGAATGACAGCAGAACATAATTCAAAATGCTTTCAAATAATGACATTGGAAAAGCAATTTAGTAGCCAGCTTTGTGTCCCTCACCTATTTAAAAACAAACGCCAAGCTCATGTTGTTTTACCTCTCTGCAAAGCACTAGGAAGAAAATGACTATTTAATGCACATTAAAAACACCAACAAATCTGCACTGTAAGAGCTATAGACGTACTTCTTACAGCTTTACGCTCCTTTACTAGGGTACAGAACTGAAAGTAAAGCTTAAAGAATGCTACCTCAAGTTTGATGAAACTTACCTGTTTGTACACATTATGCATGTTTCTGTAGCTTCCTCAAAACCAAAAATACTATGAAAATTAGATGTTTAACCAAGTTTTGTGAAACAGTTTATACCGCCATGCAGTAGCAGTGTTTTGTGTTCGTCTAGATGGAAAAATGACTACATCCAGTTCTTCACTGCTTTATTTTCACGCTTATTTAATTTTTTGCATGTCCAAGAGTTGAGTTAAAGACTGTTAAAAACAGAGGGCATAACACAGTGCATTCAGCAGTGGCCTACACCTGCAGTTAGAGATCTGCAAACAACTGTGTTAGCTTTAAGCTAAATGCAAACAAATTTCTTTTTGGGAAATGAACTTATGTTTTACCTCTTGTTTATGCAACTCTAAACATATTGTAGATTAAGTCTACATTTTGTTAATAAAATTATTTGTCAGTTCAAAACTGCCTTTAACACATAGCGACTCCTTAGATAGCAGGCATTATTCCCCTGCAGAGACCCTGCAGCTTCCAATTAATTTACTCCATGTATCCTTTGTGATCACAAAAGAGTTTTCATCATCTTACAATAAAAGATAACGAACTATGCCCTTATTTTATCTTTGCTTCTTCAGAGAAATGTGAATCCTAAATAAAGACAGAAGGGAAGGAGATCTGTCCTGGCCCCCACTAGGAGCCACCAAAACTCTTAAGATATGGACTTCATGAAACACATTAGAAAACATAAGAAGAGCATATCAGTTTGCTTCTCCATTCATCTGGGAGATATTGCTGTAGCAGCTTATAAAATAAATCCAGCTTCTTCAATGGAAACAGATGATTAAACAAAAAAAGAAGGACAAACATACATAAATTCCTCCAAGTTAAACAAGGCATTCCTTTACATTTAAGATTCTTCTCTATAAATCAGAAAACATGTAACTGATGAAAATTTCTGCAAAAGCTACAGACATGCAGACTTATCATGACCTCATTTCAAAGGCTCAGCAGAATGACGTGTCTGGCATTCAAATCATTCTGATTTCACTCAACAACAGACAGTTTACGAGGAAGCTGTACCTTCCCAGCAGCAGAACTGATTGTTGTGTGAATCCAGTTGGATTAGCTAAACTTAGAAATAAAAGTTTTCATTCCTATTTATTTCTGACAATACAAGATTAACTTCTCTTTCCAAGGTTAAAACACTCCATTACAGTTGCATATCAACACCACTTACTAAATGTTTCCAATTGACCCAGGTAATCTCAGTTTGAACTTCATATTCTAGAAGCAATGTATTTGCATACAGAGAAATCAAGCAAATACTTGCTGTGAAAAAAGGTGAACAATTATTTTTGCGTCGGCAGCAGTGATGCTAGGTGATTCTTAATTCTTGAGTGAGGTTTAAGATAAAACGTGTGCCTCCTTTATAAACTGGTTGTACTCAAAACTGATGTACCAAAAAAGAAGAGCATTATGTCTCATTCAGGATCCTTCTTTAATGTAGATTCCAAAAAGTGCTATCCAGCCATTCTTCCTGATTAACTGGACAAAGCTGAGACCAACAAGGAAAGAGTCATAAATACAGTTGACATTTTGCAAAGCAGCAATTAAGATATTTTTTTCCGTGAATGCCATCTGCTACAGATATATATTGTTAATTTATGTTTATCTCTTCATATTATAAAACTTGTCATAATGGTTATTGATCAACTTCTTTCACTTTTATGAAAATTAACTAGTATTTCAACCTGTAAGTTCATTTTCTTCAAAGGAAGTAAATGAAGCACATAGAATTTTTCATAATAACAATCATCATCATCATCAGAATAACGACTCCATCCTAAATTAATACTCTGACACAAATACTATATCACTCTTTGCTGGGCTAATAAACTCATAATTTTTACTAAACAAATTCACCTTTTCAAAATGAGCAAAGTATGCACTGCCTATGCAAATAAGGCATCTTTGACACACGTAGCACACATAGTTTTAAATTAATTCTTTTAAATTAAGTTTTACTGCACTTTTTTCTCCTTTTCCTTCCAAAACAGTTGGAGGGAATGTGAGTGGCAATCCCTAGAGTTCTGTAGAATAACAAGTGCCTAAAGCTAAACCGATCCACCAAGACCAAGCAAGAAGAGGCTGTTTTTCTGAGCCTTCTAGCTAAGCTAAAAAATAGGAAGACACTTTGAACAAACTAAACCATTGGCAAAGGGACAGCAAAGAGTCAACGACACAAGGTTGTTCATTTGGTGTTTACAACAAAATGACTAAAAAGCATATTTTTTTTAATATTCACGGACAATTCCATCTCCAATATGAACAGGATTTGCTCTTGTTGTGAACAGTTACAGGGTATCTGAAGAGTGTCAACTTTGATTTGCTCCAATTCACTTGTATGTCTCCTGACTTTTTGCTATGACAGGTATTAGGTGGCACAACCTTTCCTAGTCTTTATGCTTTCAGGTTGCCTTTTTTTGACATTACGTGGTACTTTCTAATAGAGATTTGCAAATATTTTCTGTAATTTAAATGGGTAAAGTCTTTTCTGTCTCTCTCTTTCAGATTCTCTTGAAAACTGAAATAAGACAATCCAAAATACGTGATAATTGGATTTAAAACAGTCATATCTTCTTCGATCATATCCTATCATAAAGATACAGGCAGATGTGAAAAATAAAAGTGAGGTCACCATATTTTTTTTATTTCATAGAAGAAATTAACTCAAGCAAACCCAGCACAAAAAAGGAACACAAGGAAAACTATCATACCAGTAGCATACAGACTGGTGTTTCTTAGAATCATAGAATGGTAGGGTTCGAAACGACCTTTAGAGATTATCAAGTCCAACCTCCCTGCAAAAGCAGGTTCAACCTGGATCAGGTGGCATAGGAACACGTCCAGGTGGGTCTTGAAGACCTCCAAGGACCAAAGAGAGTAAGAGTAATAGAAGTTCCCTGACCGGGAATCGAACCCGGGCCGCGGCGGTGAGAGCGCCGAATCCTAACCACTAGACCACCAGGGAAGTTCTTGAAGTCTTATTTTGTGTGATTCTTCCAGATATCTCAAAATTAGTGCTATCAGTTAACATTGTTTCAAAACTTGTTCAAGGGCAACTAACAAAACAAAAAGATATTTGTATGTAAGAAAATGGGCACAAAATTTAAAGACATTTGGGAGAAGACAAAGAATGATGCTTTATTTTAGGCTGGGCATTGGTAATGGGAAAACTAATTAATTATTTCTAATTTAATTTTAATAACTTGATACTTATATGAAATTATGTTCCAATTGAGCTTGAATTTAAATGAAAATTGAAAATAATCCCTTTCCTTGAAATACTAAAGTTTGCCTCATTACAATGCTTAATTCTTGGGAAGCAGGAAATCAAGAGGAGACATTTCTTGGACAAAAATGAAATTAAGCTTCCAGCAGTAATTACTAAGTAATAAGGAAAAAAACCTCAAAGAATCATAAAGCATTTAAGTAATACAGGGAGCTATCTACATCATCATCTTCAGGCCATTTTAGTAAATCAATCACAGGCATGTCATCAAGGACCAAAATTAGGAGTTCCAAAAGTCAATCAAGAGATGCAAATCCTTCCTTGACAATGGTACACTGTTAGCATGAACAGAGAAAGGACTGTGTTATAAGATATATCACAGTCTTTCCTAAGATTTTCTTTTGCCAGTCTATAATTCCAACAAGAAAATTCCAGGGCACGCTCAATTCTGAGTATGCCAGCATCAGTAGAAGGGCTGGTTTAGTATAGGTAGACTTTTAAACTAATACAAAGCCAAATGTGTCTAGAAATGCTGAAAGGATTGGATCATGAAGAAGACAAGTTATGCTACAAGTTAAATGTTTAGTGGTATGTTTATTCTTTTTTTACTACATGCATATCATACATGTACTTTGTATACTACACAAAACCAACACACAGAAGAAACTTGACATTTAGACAAACTCTGTGGGAACTGTTGCCTCCAATAATGTGGATAGTTTCAAAATGTAAATGTATATTGGAAACTGAACTTGTGCTTGAGTATGTTGTGAAATTGACAAGTATTGCTAGTCAGCTATATACCAGCTGCATAAACTTAGTGCTCAATGCAACAAGGTGTCCTTTACAGACAATTTGAAAGTCAATGTCTTGCGTTTCTGCCTTTAAGTGGCTGAATGAAAGTGCTGGGGTATAGAAAAAGGGCACTGTGATTTACTTAATTTTCTTTTTAAAGCTTGGTTTCTTAAGTAAATAATTTGAGATCATTTTATAAATCATTGAAGCATTCAAGGTTGGAAAAGAGTCTTAAGATCATCAAGTCAAAGCTTTAACCTAACACTACCAAGTCCACCACTAAACCATGTCCCTATTAGTTCTCTCTCTACCCTTTAAACTACATTAGATGCCATTGATAATTTCCTATGAATTTGACAGGACAGACTTTTTAGTGATAAGTCACAATAACTAAAAAGGAAGAAAAACAAACAAAAACTCAAACCGCAACACTCAGACAGAAGACTGAACCCAACTAGCATTCCAGTTAAGCAAATGAAGGTTTTTTGCATCTCTCCATTCCCACAAACAGCAGCCAATCATTCCACTGTATCTCCAAACCCAAAGCAGCATGTTTCTACCAGATTGAACAGACATGAAGACATCCAAAGAAGCTGAAGATACCTCCTCCACTTCAAAAACTACCTAATGGAGTTATTTAATCACTAGTCCAAACTGATGAAGAACTTTAAAAGCTTAGAGGCTGTTCAGAAGACGGTTCCAAATATGCTTCAGTGAACTTCCTCTGTGCCCCAGGAGGAAGTTCATAGAGTGCAAGTATACTCCAGGAACAGAAAAGACAAAAAGCAATTTTAATGAATTTATCATTGGGGTGGTTTTGTGATAATAAAAAAATACTTTAAAATGCTACAGATTATATCCTAAGCTTTAATTGAAATATGTTTGATGTGGTTAAACAGAAAAAAATGTGTGTGGCTAGACTCAAATTAAATGTGCAATGCAACCATAGGGTGTTGGGATTGTTTATCATTATTGAAAAATATTTGAATATTTCTTACCTCAAATATCCACTCTTCTTCCTCATCTCCATCCAGAAGCATTTTTGTCTCCTTATACACCTTCCCTATTTCCAGTTTCAATGGGGAAACATGAAATTCAATTCTTTGCAAGTTAAAGCCAATTCCAACTCCAATCGCCTTTAAGAAGCTTTCCTTTAAGGCCTAAACCACAGAATAAATGTATTTTATTCATAGGTTGCTTTCAAACTGTTCTATAAACATTAATTTTGAGCAGACACTGTAGACCAAATACATTTAAGACTTACACCACTGCAAATGTGAAGGTAGACTGTTGCAACTATCTAAAGTTATCAGTGGTGTTAATACCTAGCTTAACTCGCTGCATTTGTAAAGATGATGCAACTGGAATTCACCAAGTGGCACATACAGATTTGAACCCTTTATCTCGTTCTGGGTAAGTGTTTAAAACTAGCTATAAATCCTTCCAGAAATGTCAGCTGTACTATGGTTCTCAAAGTTACCCTGACATTAAAAAAAGAAATTACCAAAACATAAAACTCATTAAAATATTATCTCAGCAAGAACATGCAACTATAAAAAGTATACAATTCTACCGCAATGAAAGTAATAACTGTATCAAAAGAGAACATGCAGGTTACAGCACTGCAGTCTTTAAATATGAAAAATATACTACCCAGTGTCGATAAAACACATCCAGCTGCATCCACTCATTACTCATAGACTTGATTACACTCCATTCTGTTTCAGTAAACTGTCTCTTCATGATGTGAAAGAAATTTGGAATTGAGCTACTACCTATAAATTAGAAAGAGATATTTACAGAAATTTTAATAGAACAGTAATAATAAGTAAATGAATTACCTCATGTTATTCCTCTAGAAAAAATCTCCTAGAAAATGAACCAAGTCTGTTCTACACTCTAAATTCATACAGTGATGCTGATGATTGGTCAGGAAACAGCATGAAAAAATATCATTCCTATAGAAGAATTTTTGCATTGAAAATGTGAAATGAAAGTCATAAACACGTTATGTATTTTCATTGCTTGCTAAAAAGGAAAGTGTTTCACCAGTGATGGTTTTATATTAAAAATATTTATATTCAGTTACAAAAGTAGCATATACAGTCTTTGGCATCTGATAGCTTGAAATAGTAATACTTTATAATACAGCATGCTGTTTGTCAGAATTCATCAAGTTATTCTGCCTCCTGCCCCTGGATGCTAAGACACAAAATAAACACTTTTTAAAAATATATGTAGAAATACTGTCTCCCACATTTATCACGTGTATATTAAGTCTTTTGGGTTTATTCTGCAAGAAAAACAGAGGAAGGAACGGAGGAAGGGATATGCCCCTAATCACAGTAAGAAATAAAACAAGGGATAAAAAATACCCCAAACCTTCAAATCCTTCAATTTAAATCTCCTTTAAAAATAAGCACAGCTGTGTAGCACTGCAGCAGTTCTTTAGGGGCTACACTACTTTTCTCTACTAGTCTAAATTTACTCTGCAGAGTATGCTACAGACTGTGCAGTTATATTGACCAATGGCATTTCTATAATACACTGGAAACTCTGCATCTCCTTACATGCTTGGCTAATCACCCATGGCCTCTATCATTAATCAGCATACCATGCAATCTGTCCAACAGGGATTACAGCTGGCTAAACAGACAATGGTAGAAAGCAATCTGTTTTCTTTAGCAGGGATAAGAAAAATCTGGATAGAGACAATTCCACATACTGAGACATTTTTTTCCATAAGTTGGGCAATGTTCTTATTAAAAAGAAAATATTACTTGTATTTAAACCAAAACTTACTCTCCTCTCCCAATACCACACTACTTGTAAGAACCTGTCACTCAATATTTGCTTAATGAAGATGCAGATGGTAACCATTGCTCTGCCACTGATTCTGTGAGTGTCTGTGGGCAAGGAGCTTTCCTTCTCTACACTGACGTTCCCCATCTTAAACCAGGGAAAAGGATATTAACACTCCTCAAATAAAGTGTTTGCCTTCTACAGACATCTAAGTGCTACATAAAAACAGGTATTAGCAGCAATAAGAATTGATCTGAAGGAGCTAATGTGACACTAAAGCACACATTCAGGTTTTCTGACAAAGTGAAATCTGACAGACACATCACGTAAGATATGGCAGTGACAGTTCAGAGATGCCCTCAATTTCATTTATAGACTAAAGTGAAGAAAACATCTTAAGAGATAGATTTTGTTGACAGCTGCAGTAATCAGCTAACAGAATGAACCAGAACAACCTATGGACAGAGCTAACTTCATTCACTGGAGAAAGGGATGCTGCTGAAAAAGAAAAGCAACTACAATGTCAAGTATGTTTTGATGGATTACAAGGCAAATGAAATAGCCATCTAAGGATAATGCAACTTCCCTGAAACAATGAAAAATAACAGATAAAAAGTGTAACTTGGAGAAAGTCTTTAATCTTTCTGAGTTTATATGGCTCATTTTGTGACCAAACAACTGATAACATCTGCTCCAAATGAACCACTTGTTTTTTCTTTCTCTTCTTCTCTCAAGAATTTAAGACAACAGTAGTGAGGCACCAGCCTCTTCAGGTTATTCAAACTACAACACATTCCAGAATGCCCTGATGTACCGTTCCTCCATTACATTCAGAGAGTTCTTGCTTTCAATAATCCAGGGGTATTCACACTACTAGAGAAAACTATCCAAGACACATTGCACTACCTTCATCATCTGAAGGCATATAATGCCTTCTGCGTTGTCAGTCCTTCCACCATCCAAACTTTAGTTTAGTATACCAAGTATATATTGAACCCATATTGTATTGCTCTTTCACTCTTTCCTTAATAATTTTTGTCGTAAGTTTCTCCAACTGTTCAGCTACTCTCCTTGATGCTTATGATCAAACTTACAAAGCAGTTTGCCCTCCACTCCAGCTGTCTGCCACGTCCCTCCTCTCAAAAGCTCAGGCACCCATTTCTCCTGTACTGCCCTATCCCCGATTTACTTCTTAATACAGTACAGGTGGTTTGCTTTGAGAAATGAATCAGACTAAAGGAGCCAGGATTATTATTCTCCACAAATTACTAGCATCACCACAGCCTGCCTATTCCATTTCCCCACATTTGCTTCTACATCAGAAAAAGATTCACAGAATCATGGAAAAATTTAGGTTTGAAAGGACCTCTGGAGACCATATGGTCCAGCCTTCTGTTAAAAGAGAGCCTTATGTTAGGTTATCCAGGGCCCTGTCAGAGTCTTTCACCCCTTCTCTGAGCAACTTACCCAATGTTTTTACTGTTCTCATGGTGAAGAATTGCTTTGTCAAGACAAAATTCCCCCTGAAGCAACCTGAATCTGATGCCTTTTGCACTGTTCCTGTGCACCATCATGAAGACAGCTATCTGCATCTCCTGTACAGCTGACTTTCGGGTAGACTGTGTTCAACAAACCCAGCTCCGATGACATTTCTACATAGGTCAAGTTCCCCAACCCTTTAATGACCTTGGTAGCCCCTCACTAAACCTTCTTTAACATTCCCATGTCTCTCATGACATGGACAATGAGAAGATAAAACTAGAAGCATCAGAAAGTGTTTTTTCTGAATGCTACATTTTTTTGTTTATTTTGAAACAAAGATTAAAAGGTCTCAAACATATTTACCACAATTTACAAAACCTTCTTTTGAAAGAATGAGAACAAGCCCCTTTACAGCAATTATTTAAATTTTAAATTTGCATTTCTAAATACTTACATAGAATATCATAGCATGGTAGGGGTTGGAAGGGACCTTTAGAGATCATCTAGTCCAACTCCCCTGCAGAAGCAGGTTCACCTAAATCAGGTCGCTCAGGAACATGTCCAGACAGGTCAAAGACCTCCAAGGAAGGAGACTCCACACTCTCTCTGGGCAGCCTGTGCCAGGGCTCCCTCACCCTCCCAATGAAATAGTTTTTTTCTTATGTTTAAATGGAACTTTTTGTGTTGCAGCTTCATCTCATTACCCCTTGTGCTGTTGCTAGCTACCATAGAAAAAAGGGATGCCCCAACCTCCTGACACGCATCATTCATATACTTACAAATATTAATGAGACCACCTCTCAGCCTTTCTCCTCTCCAGATTAAATAGCCCCAGTTCCCTCAGCCTTTCCTCATAAGGAAGATGCTCCATCTGCCATTTGTCAGCTTGTTTCAAAAATAAACTCACCTATCAACAATTACACAAACACTTGGACTTATTTCTGTGCATTTCAGTTAATTAATAATCCAAGTTCTGATTTACAAAATGATTTTTACTTGAAATATAATAAAGAGGTTTCATGAAAAATGATTCCATTAAGCATACTTGAGAGCTGACAGCTATTTTTTTTATACAATTTTGGATTACACATGGTATGGTGTACAGATCATTAACGCACAGGGCGAGACAGTAGATCAGGGTCCTCTACTGAGCCTATTCTAATGACAACATTCTAAGACTTTCTGAATATCTTTCTTCTTGTGTTTATTGCCTACATTTTTCTCTTAGAGAAGTTTAGGAAAAGTGCTAAGTATTTTTATTAATCTCAAAGCCTACTTTGTAAAATTTAAGTCAAGAAAGAAAAAATGTGCCTTAATGTTTTAATGGTCTTTGTGAAGGCACAATATTTTCTACAAGGAAAATACAACGATCATGTAACAGAATACAAAAGAAACCGGATTGCAAATTGGAACTCTGACAGGAAATAAAAACAAGACAAAGATGTATTTATAAGGGTTATCAACCAGACATACTAAATTATTCTTAAAAGTAGTTTTAGAAGTTTCAGAGGATCTTCCACAAGACTTGCAAACTATTCAACATAGAAATGACATAACATGATAAAGTCTCATATACAGAGTCAGCTACCTACAGAGTTTTGTTAACTAACTAAAAAGTTGGAATTAGTATCTGCTCTCTTTCTTCCTCTCCATAAGTTGATACCAATTTTCTACAATTATACCAAATTTGTCATTAACTTGAGTATACATGCATGCGTTTACAAAGGTGGAATTCTAGTACACAGATGCTCTAAATGTAAACTTTAGTATTTTTCTAAGAGTAAATTCTATGAAAATTCTCTAAAAATGCTGTGAATTGGAGAAGCATGATAAAAACGAACTGACAGTAAAAACTTGAAGAAAAGCTTATCTGAAGGAATTTTTATTGCTTTTATTGCAATAAGCACATATAATACAAGTACGTCCAGAAACAATTTTTGTCTTATATTTTCAATGATTAGCAATAAGGCCAGATACTCATTGAAACTTATGTAATTGTACTAATGTTTCTTATTTAACTCAGAGTACAAGAAAAACAGGATTCCTTTAAGACATGAATATGCAGGTTGTAGAAAACTGTGCATGATCTCTCTGTGCTTCTGAATATCCATACGCTGACAAGCTCCAGAGCAGATGTCACACAGCTGGGTTCACATAATAACAAGTCCTTGCTGACATTATCTTTCCCAGTGCTCAGGATTATTCAAAAACCACTGAAACTTGGAGACAAAAAATTAGCTGTGGATACAATTGTGCAGAAATATTCAGCTGAAACACTCAAAACTGCATTTCAAATATTCCTTCTAGTAATAAGTCATATTTACAGATTCTGAAGAATCAGAATTTAGATTCTGATTCCACTAAATCCAATATACTTGCAGTAATCTTGGCTATCTCAGTGTCAAAGTAACACACAATCTGTGCACTTCAGAAGAAAAATATTCACATATGTGAATTACTTATTTAAGTGAGTGAGCATCAAGAAATTGCGTAAAATTATTTGATTGGTCAAACATCTTACTAGATGGTGTCACATCATTGAAATGGAATACATGCAATTTTTTTATTTTAGGAATACATGAGACAGATTAGATATGTTTTCACATGAGATTTCAAAAATAAGTGGAGCTGGAAGCAGAGAAAAACAGAAAGCTTGTTCCACAGATGGCGCATAATTAATGGAAAAAGATATATATCCCCATCAACTATTAAAACTCTTTGAAAGAGCAGTCACTCACCTTGCTGGTTTTCTTTAAGAGCAGAAAAATTGTGATAGGAGCAGATCTATGAAAATACTGGATAAAAGGTTTTAGAAAAATGACATGATTAAAATGCTGATTTAGATTCTTTAGTGAATTGAGAGTGTATTTCAGCAGATAGGAAAACTGAGCCAATAGCACTAAAGTTATTAAAGCAACAAGGGGGTGGGAAAGTAGAGATGAGATTTTTGAATTAAACATGAAACCAAATTTGCCTAGTTTGAAGGGATTAATGAAAATAAGCTCCACTGTGACTGAGAGTATTCTTGCTTTGAAATTTATTGTATTAATTACTGTAAGTATTCTGTCAAAAATCTAACATCTCTTTTCACAATTACCCTCTACTAACTTAAAAATAAGGTTATTATTTAGCATAGAAACATACTCATAAAAATGTTTATTAATAAAGAAGCTGAAACGCATATATTTGTCCAGTCATCAACCAAATAACTTCACTGTAAAACCTGAAAATCTAAATTAACAGACCTGGCAATGTAAACTTTGAAACTATTTTGGATGCTTTGTATAGATACTTCTTACTCACCTATGCAACTTAATTTCCTAATTTATAGTTAATATACTGTTCAAAATTTGCATAGGTGCTTTTGAAGACAAACTGGGAAACAACTTTTAATTCTTTTTGATGCTGAGCAGAATCATATTGTCCTTCCACTCACATAAATGAAAGTATATTTTCAAATGAAAGTTTTTAACAGTTCACTCCTTTTCTCACCTTTACACAAACCGTTGTGTGCTCTTTCTGTTTGCATTTCTTTGTAACAGCCAATATTCTGAAAGCATTTCTCTAGTCTAATGCAAAGTTCACACTTCAAAAATTTGTCATACAGTATGACATATTCTAAATATTGAAAGCAGTTTTTGCTTTCACACTGGATCATCTTGCTAAAAAGCAAGAGTGTCAACTATAAACCTCTAATAAAAGTAAACAAAACACACCACAGCTTCTTTTCACAATATACAATTAACTGATTAACTAATTAAAATACAATTAATTTGTCCCAGTATCTAATTGCCTAACAAATACAATCCTGCATTAGAACAAAATTGACTGGATGGTTTAGCTATTGAGGGGCCTAACTTCAAAAGCCCTTTTCCTCTAGAATATGCAGAGCTCTGCCTACATCTCATATCACTCATTAACTTGTTTCTTTGGGAACAAGAGCCAACAGACAAAAGGCATCCAGCAAATCTCTGACCAGTTCCTCCAATTGGTGTCTAAATTAGGTTGACATTCACAAGTGAAGTTAGAGGTTTTATCCTTGAGACCAAGATATATTTTTATTGTATTTTCTTTCATTTTACAGCTACTATATCACAATGTAGATTTAAAACAGGAGTATGTCACACAGAAAAAAAAAAAGGTAAAATTGTCACAGTTGCAAAGGCAACCTAGTTCTTACCTAAATAACTATAAACTTCGAAGCACAGTAGAGTCTTAAAAAAATAATATGAATAATCTTTCAAAAAATGTCTTCTATGCATTTACAAAAATCTAAACCAAAAGATAAGCTTTTTCAGTAAAATTACACAACATCCTGGAACTTTCAGGGGACAAGTGATACTGGAAAAGAGTACAATATCAAATCTGGAAAGTAAACATGCTATATATAGATGAGTGTGCACATTCATCTGTGTGCATATGTATCAGCATTTTGCATTTGTTGAACAAACTATTTACATAGAAATACCTAATGCTATCTTTTCCACTGCAATGACAACTGGGTATTTTACTCATTTCTGGTGAAGACTAGGCCAGAAATCTGCTTTGCACTTTCCCTGTAAAACAGTAAAACCTCAGACCAGATATAAAAGATTAATTTAAAAAGGAGGAGTGAAGAATAAGAAAACATACTATATTCCCTAGCCTTAGTTGAGAAAATGCTTTAGAAATTGTAGGTAAATACATGGCAATTTCTCCTCATTTTTTAACTTATTTGTTAAAAAAGCCAAAGAAAGTACATATGTAGGAAGACAAAATTAGAATTATGATCCATGTAAATTATGATGCTATTAATAGCAAAGGTTACTACCCACAAGGCTAATACAGAAATATTCATCCTGGTCTTTTGTTTACGCTGCTACAAACATCAGGTCAATCATAAAGCAGCTTTGGTAATACAATGTACACCTAATAGGTAGTAATTGTCCTGTTGTACCAGAGATTATTAAATCCATAACATGCTTTCTCAAAAGCAGTGAGCAGAGTAGATGACAGACCTTCCTCACTTCAGTTTTTACCAGTTTTTGAGTCTTAAAGCTGTTTTGGGTCAGATACAAACTAATCAGCTTCTCTTGTTGTCTATTTCCAAAACAATGGAAAATGAAAGCTAAAAGGTACTACTGCCAGCTTATTTATTACCAGCTCCCTGAAAAAAAACAACCAAACACACACACACAAACCTCAGAATGCTAACAGACTCCTGACTGCTTTGAACTGCATGAAAGAAACAGGTCAGTGATCAAGATCTAACATCTAATCAATACATTTCAATTTACTTTCAGATGGCAAAAGGGCAAAGTAACAATGTGAAAGCTACTACTTAGCAAAACAAGTGACTGAACTATGAACACATCTACCTACTTAATATTGTGAAACAAGCGCTAGCTATAAATCCTGCAGACTGGCAAACTATATAGGATGAATACATTTTGAGCCCTGGACTCTAGGGCTGAAAATCTTTTATGTGTATCATAGAATCCCAGAATCTCAAGGGCTGAAAGAGACCTTGAAAGACCATCTAGTCCAACCCTCCTGCCAGAGCAGGACAACCTAGAGTAAGTAACGTAGGAACTTGTCCAGGTGGGTTTTGAATGTCTCCAGAGAAGGAGAGTCAACAACCCATCTGAGCAGCCTGTGCCAGTGGTCCATCAACCTCACAGTAAAGAAACTTTTTCTGTATTTCTTTGGAATCTCTTATGTTCTGGCTTATATCTATTGCCCCTTGTCCTATCATTGGACATCACTGAGAAGAGCCTGGCTCCATCCTCCTGACACCCACTCTTTACATATTTGTAAACATTAATGAGGTCACCCCTCAGTCTCCTCCAAGCTGAAGAGCCCCAGCTCCCTCAGTCTTTGATCATAAAGGAGATGCTCACCTCCATCACCTTTCTGGCCATATTTGATCATGTTTTACTGTCTCCAAAGGAAACCAACTTCAACTGATAAAGAGAAAACACTCCTTCTGCAACAGATGCCCAGGTCCTAATTGTTTCTTAATATTAACTACTGTACAGATGTTTAGAAACTGACAACACAAAGCAAATAATTAGCTAGACAAATTAACTAAAATCTACTAGCTCACACAGTTTCCGAGTAAATTTGAAATTGAATTTGTATTCTGTGACTTCTCCACTTCCTGCCAGTATCCTGCAATTCTCCTGGTGATATATATGTTAAACATCCATTCTCATCATGTAACTACTGATGACATATTTCATCTTGGCGTACATCATAGAAACACCATTAACTTTAAAATGTCAGAGAATTTGAGGTTGCCTCCTTTGAATTACTCAACATCTCTCAGATTGTAAAAATGGAAAAGTCATAAAGAGCCTGACATAATTTGATAATGTTTGATATTTTCTCTGCAGTCAGGATTGTTAAGTCTTTGCAATATTAGAGAATCTACTAAGGTTTCAATCACATTACTACGATTGAGTCTAATGTCAGTGATGAATATTTAAGCAAGCTGCCCTGATCATCCATGTTAAACAAAAGAAAGTAAAGAATCGTAATGGATTACATAGTTCTACCTCCACAACTACAATGGAGAAGAGCAATTTTGACATAGGTATGGCTTGGACAAAAAAAACCTGAAGAAATGTCACAAGCTATTAACTGGATATATCGCACCTGAACAATTTAGAGACAGCATATAATCTGCAATAGATACATACTTTTCATCATTTGCTCTGAAAGTACAAAAAAAATCAGATCCTTTCAAATTTTGTCCAACATACTTTTACATGTTCTTTCTATGCCAAACATTCATCTGTAATATATACTTGTCATGAAAGATTGTGCTGACGTAATCATACTTGGGTGCAAGCACATGGCTTTAGCTTGCTTTTGAGCAAAGAAAATTAAGGTATTTGAAATGCATGAGTCTCAATCACCAAGATGATTCACGAATACGAAATTCTTTTAATGAAATGTATTTAATTATAAAGAAACAGCAATAGCAAACTAATAAAATAAGAAACCTTTTCTTCAGAAATCTATGTTAACAGATATACCTTTACTTCTTTTTTTTTTCCAAGAGGTTGTTATGACCACAGCTAGCAGAGCTCTAGGTAGCATTTCATCAAAAAGGTAAACTACCCTATGACAATGGCATTTCTATTAGTTTTGCATTATTGAATACATCAAACATTTAAAGCAGTCATTCACTTTTGTCAGAACAGCAGGAACTCTACGTCCTTTCAACACTAAAAATGAACACATGAAAAATTAGACTTGATTTTATAAAGCCATTAGGGTTGTGAGTTGTGTAGACACAACTATGGATGTAAAAAAAAAAAAGTCAAACGTGCTCAGATATCTTTAAACTAAAGGGCCTTTTCTACACATACAGAAATATTATATATTGACCGAAACCTTTCACAACTAATTCTTTCCTTAAAAATAAATCTTCTAAAGAAAATGTACCACTTAACATCATCTAATATTCCTAGAAAACAGACAAGTAAAAACCCACTGCTATGAGGATGACAACTCAATCTCAAAACTGGCTCACTTCATACCTCCAGTGAAAACAGATTAATTCACACTATACAATATAAAACCTGTGTGTACAAATACATCCACACACACATATTCATATTTTCTACATAAAATATATGTATGTGTATGTATATACACACATATAAACATCTATACATCTATATATATATATGCATGCATATATATAAGTGCATTGTGTCTGGGGTGGTGGTGATTTTCCACAGCAGCCCTTGTAGTTCTGTGTCTTCTGTTGGTAGCTAAAAACATGTATTGAGAGCATATAATGCAGCATCAAAGGCTGTCTCTCCAGCATTTCTTTCCCCATCTTCACCAGTAGCTGTGGGTGGGCAGGATTCTGCGAGGGCCATGGCGAGGACAGCTGACCCAGGCTGCCCACAGAGATATTCCATACCATATGACATCAGCTCAGCAAAATAAGCTTGGGGATAGGAGCAGGAAGGCGAGCCATTTGTGATTCACTTTTGCCTTCCAAAGCAACGGTTAACGCATACCACCAAAGCCCGGCTTCTCAGGAAGTGACTGGACATTGCGGCTGATGGGAAGTAGAGAGTAAAAGCTTGATCTGTTTTGCTTTGCTTCTCATGTGTGTGGCTTTGCTAATTGTTTATTAAGATGCTTTAATCTCAATCCACACGTTTCCCATCTTATTTTCTCCCCTTCCTGACTTACTGAGGAGGGGGGTGATAGAACAGCATAGTGGGCATCTGGCATCCAGCCAGGTTCAAACCACCATAATAAATATATATATGGTGCTGCTGTGAGATGTACAGACAGAAATTCCAGCACAAGGAGGATGACAGTTCTATCTTCTCATTGAATTAAATATCCTGCAAAACATTATTCACATGGTGTGGCTACTAGTTGCTACTGAACCATAAAAGTACTGAGATATTAGCAGCAGGAAAGGGTAGGTACTTCAGTGAACATGTGATTAGAGAGAGAATATTTCCACCTCTGTGAATCTAGTACCACTGCAGAACCTGGAGGTACATTGGGATCCGCTTGGCACTTGGCATATAAATGTTCTATTGGCTAAAAGAAGGGGGAAAAAGCCAATTCTCAGTACCTAAGTCATCTTCATCTTCCATATGAATTTGATTACATGACTCAGACTTCCTTGCATGTACTTGATTTGACCCATGCAATTTTTTTTCCCCTCTATAAACTTCTGTGACATTAGAAAGCACAAGCTGATTCAGACTGAGCTGAAAGACACCACTGACAGAGATTTTATTCCAGATTTGGTATTTGGTGTAGAACTGCTCCTTAATATTGTGACACACCCACTCAGGGACTGTGTCATGATACACTATCTAAACATCAGAGTTCCTTGTGATGGCAGAAGCCAGGACAGTGCACAGAAGCCGGTGACAGAACATGAATCTCAGAGACAGATGCAGTAAAAGTGGACCTTATTTTCACATCTCCATCATACTTCCCTCTTCCTCTCCTCAAAATTAAGTTCAAAAAACCTCAAAAGATGACAGAAAAAAATTACTAATATTTAAAATCTAGGAATCAATCTATGCAACAGTGAAAGTAACCAGGTAAGAATATACTTTAAATAAAAACACATGTGAAGTCATTTATTTGGCTTGCCAGCAGCTGAAAGACACCTGACAGCTAAAACCCAGAATGTTTTGTTTGGTCATCCCACAGAGAAGAGCTAGCAGTTAGCTAGTCATTCACAGCATGTTGTCCTTCCCCCCACCATCATCACACAGATCATATTCTGCATTGCTCCAGACCAGCTGCTGCAAAAGCTGTCTTATCCAGCCAACAGGCTGTACAAGAAAAGATGCAAGAGGAAGATAAATGTATTACAAGGTGGCAAAAGCAAAGCATGGTCCACAACTGAAAAAACTGATGAACTTCAATGGTTCTGGGCTCCTCAGCTCAAGAGGGACAAGGAACTTCTAAAGACAGCCCGGCACAGGGCCGTCAAGATGATCAGGGGATGGGAACATCTTTCTCATGAGGAGAGGCTGTGGCAACTGGTGTTATGTTCAGCCTCATTAATACCTAAAAATATTTAAAAGGTGTATGTCAAGAGGATGAGGCAACACTTTTTTGTGTTGTCTCAAGTGATGCGACAAGATGTAATGGACATAGCTGGAACACAGGAAGTCCCACTTAAGCTCAAGGGAAAACTTACTTCTTGTGATGGTGAGGGAGCACTGAAACAAGCTGCCCAGGGAGGCTGTGGAGTCTCCTTCTCTGGAGGTTTTCAAAACCCACCTGGAAGCATTCCTGCTGAGGTGAACATGCTTTAGCAGGGGAGTTGGACTAGGCGATCACTAGAGGTCCCTTCCAACCTCTACCATTTTATGATCATTCACAATTCTACCTACCCTTGTAGAAACTATCTCCAAGTGTTTGCTAGGTTTCTTATAAATTGGTTTTAGCTAGGAAAAAGATCTACATATTTAATACAAAACCCAACAATTCTGATGAACAGTTAAGAAAACTATAACAGAGCAAGCAAGTACAAATGCACTACAAGACTGGATTTTTCAGCAAAATGCAACACAGCACATGACACAGGCACAAATGACTGGAACTTCAGCACTAGCTCAGTGTAAGGCAAGAAAACAGCTACTTAAAGAAGTAGCAGAAGTCTCCTGGTGTTAAACTTCCCGGAAAACCTGACATGACAACAGCAACCTGTCACCTTTAGTGAGGAAATAATATTTGTCTTGTTAAACACGAGAATTTCACTCGTAGAGAAAATATGCCAGGAAAATCAGCTGAGGGTATTCTTTTACAGTTACTGAGGGCAGATGTTAAATATTGGAGATCCATTTCCACCATTTCATCATTCGCCTAAAAATGTCCAAATCTGTCTCTAAAACATTGTAGCCCAACCTTGAAATTAGTAAGAACTCCAAACTGTAATTCTTGTACAAACAATATCCAAATAATCTTTTGAAAATACAGAATAAAGATGGCCTCTATTCACCCAGCTCTTGCAACAAATGTATGTATCCATAGTGCTGAAGCTATTGGAAATGGAATGTTTTAGCAAGAAATTCCTCAAAATTCTTAATACCTGCATCAAAATTACTTAACCTTGGCCCTCCTGTCACATTATTCTGCTAGATCTCCTAATTTGAAAAGGAAAAGCTGTTCTAAGAGCACAAGTGCTTTTACTTTTGTTTTAAAAAATAGACATTAAATTCTCTTTAGCCTGTCATTTTCAATGTGTAACTTAATTTTCCAAAAGACCAATTAAGAAATAAAATGCATTTATTGCAAATTGAGCGTGCAGAAGGATGCTTCAGCAAAAAAAAAAGTCATAACCAAAAGCAGACAAGCATTCTTATAGCCTATCTTTGTTGTTCTACTTATTTTTACTAATATTTTTGCTATTGGTTTCCATTTTAATACAAATGGGTTTATGTTTTCCTATTTGAACACAAACATACAGGATTATTTCTTTCTAAAAAGCTTACTTCCCCTCAAAGAAGGGGATTCAGTCACAATACCCTTTTTTCCTTTCACACTTTATCAAGTATTGGTGCGTGTTTAATTACCAGAATGAGCAAGTGTTTTCACTAACCTGATGGAATTTCAGGTTATAACAGTCTTACAAATGTGACTAAATAAAGCAAAATAATGTAACTGCTTGATAATATTTATTCTTTAAGACGATGTTTAAGATGGCTGTTCCTTCCAGTTTTCAAATAGAACATGAACAAAGGAATTCCTGTTTACTCAGTGAAAGGGCATAGGACCATGATTCATTAGTTCAACATGGTATTAGCTGTTTTAACACTACTTTACAACTAAAAAACTGGTATGTTTTCATATGTATACATTCTAACTTCCTTAATCAGAAGTACCATATAACCTCAATCATTTGTTAATTTATTACAAACAGCACATCTACATAACAACAGCTGTACCACTAGCTGATAATTTTGCAGTTAGCTCCTGTAGTAAAAGGTGAAATGCTGATTGCTGTTATGAAATTTACTGAAATACAATAAAAAAAAAACCTCCAAAATTAAAACTTTGCTTGAGGTAAAGTTAAGGCACTATAAGGACAAAAACACTCCAAAGAGCAATCTGGTTCGGCATGTCTTTCTAGATCAAGAAATTTTTATTAAAAGCTGAAAAGTAGCAATTAAAAAGCATTACAAGTGCAAAAACTTGAATGTGGCTCCTAGATACAAGACACAGCAAATACCTTAACTAGAACGTAGGGGTGTCTCTCAGTTTATGACTAGCAAAAAAAAAAAAAAGCACAAAGTTTATAATTGTCTCGTGAGAGTTTTTCTTGACTAGCTAGACTGAAGTATGGGATTTAGCTTCTTCATGTAGGACTTAGACAATCTGATTCATACATGATAGATCTCTGATTTAAAGATCTCTATCATCTCTTGCATTATCTCACCTCATTGATGAAATTTACGTGAGGAAATTTTAGCCTTTTGTGTCTTTTAATAAGCAAACCTAGCATAAAACTGAAAGTTAATTTTATGGCATTAATTAATTAATTCTGGTACTATACATTACATGTCCAGATGTCAAAGCAACTGTAACCTTTGTAATTTCACCTAAGCTAAAATAATTGCATTACCAACAAGAAATTCACTTGCACAGCTGGAAGCTTCTTGAACCTTAAGATCTAAAGTTTTTTTTTTTCCAAATGCTCAAATCAATCTTTATTAATTTATAATTATTTCCTAAGTCTCTGAAAGTGTTCTACTTTAGAGAGTTTAAGTGACTGGTAAATTGACATCCCACACATCACTTAAACCAAGTGAACATTTGTTGCAAAATTTCTTATCTATAAATTAAAAATCAAATACGTTAGAACAAGCTGAGTTTTTTTCACAGGAGTTAGCAGTGCTGTGAGAACCCTCTTATTTCTTTTTTGAAAGGGTTACAATAATTTCATCTGCATTACCTTTATTGCCAAATAATGTCCAGAATTACTTTAATTGACAAATTGACAGTGCAGTGTGCATTTTCCCAAATGACACAAAAATTCATCTTACATTCATCTAAAGAGAAGAAAAAAAATCATTGATCTCAGTAATTTTTCAAATCAAAAGCCTGATTTATATCTACAACAATAACCTGATAGACAACCAAAAGGTAACAACATGTGACACCTAAGGAGGACGTTTTCCTATTCTACCATCACTACATAATTTAGTTCAATATCTGAATAGAAGTAAAAAGGCACTAAACTGCTGCATATCAGAACAAGATCTATTTGCACTACTAAGAACAGCTCCTTATGTGGCCTGCCTTCACGTTTCAGGAGATTATATTTTGTAGTAGTTTCATTTTTCAGATTTAAAAAAATGCAGCAAAAATAGTATGGAAAGAGGTGACTTATTATTGCTCATAAGTAAAACAAAAATAGACGGTACCCAATAAGAAGTGACATAAAATGATTACGGGCACCAGGTCTCCTTGTTGCACACTAGCACAGAATTTAATAATGTATTTCTCAAAACTTTCACCTGCATGATACTCTTTTATATATTTGCACTGCATATTTTGTTGATTGATTGAACAATAAAGAAATGTAAGAGCTAGAATATTGGAGATCTTAATCAAGATTCTGTTGGATAACCTCACTAGACAAGTACTTTATATTTAAACAAGCATTTGGAAAAAAAAAACACCCAAACAAACCTACTTCAATGTACTAGGTACATAGGAAACTCTTTGTCCCTGTCACTATTGCAGAGAAAGAGATTTATAGTGGACTCACTCTCAGAAATATAATGTACTTAGCAACTGCAGAGCAAGAGCACCACTCGGTGGAACTACCAGATAAAACAATACTGCTAAAGTGAAAGTTGGCTATTCATGGCACAGCAGTAAAAAGGGTTCCAGTTATTCTTCTAAGACAAAAATATTTCTCACAAAAATTTTAGGTGGAAAGACTGTTAGCTTCAACTCGTATTACAAAAACTATAATTTACAATTCTATCCTTTAATATTGCTGATTTGCTGGGTCACTTTCCCACATACCATTACCAAGTTTTCATTATTAGTTTGTTTGGGTTTTTTAAAATACAAATTCATTTCCAAAAATGAAGATATATGGCCAAAACCAGAATCTCTTTCCAGTCTGGAACAATTTAATTCTATCATTCAGTCTTTGAGATCAAGAGGATCTCTACAACAACCACTCTTTTTCTGTCTATGGGCAAAAACCATGGAAGCTTGTCTATATCAGAGTCCAAGCATATTACTTAAGTCTTACCAGCTCACATTTACAAACTAAATCCACATAGCTGCTGGTCAGGGGAATAAAACAATATTTGGTTTATGGTAAGAGGTAATAACTGCTGCCATCAGCATTCTAGGACACATTGGCAGGAGCCTCTCTCCATACTGATGTGGTAAATTGTATCTAACTCACCTTTTTAATGAACTAAAAATTTTCAGTTTCACTGCTTTTCCTACATTTCTGCTGAGACTGAAGTCTATCCTTGATACCAAATTCTACTTTCAACTACAATTTTATGTTGCTAGTGAGAAACCCTAGGACAGGCAATAAAAAAGCTACATGACAGCAGCAGGATAGCAATCAAAACAACAGGATGATCTCAAGCCATTTTCCCCCTAAATTTAGCCTGCTAAAGTTGACATAACTAAAAGAAGAGACAACATATACTGATGGCCTAACTTTGAGTCTACATCTCTAAATGCAACTAGGGACATTGAATGAAGAATACACTCAGACACAAGACAGAAGAACCTTGGTTTGTTCTGATGCTGCCTGCAGAATGAGCAATAGATCAATGGACATTAAATCACTGAAATAATGGATGATGCAAAGTGATGGAAATGAGACGGGAAGTTATTCAGTAAAAAATACAAGAGAAAGGAAGTAAGTAGAAATAACGTGGTTTTTTTTTTTAATAGATGTCACTAATATTGAAGTTGAGAGATTTTTTTACTATTAACTGGAAAGTAACTAAGAATGTATTCTCTTACAAAGCTGAATGTAATGTATTCTAAAATGGAGAATTAATAAAAATGCATGTTTCTAAACAAAAGTGTAAAATTAGACCTCTGCTCTTCACTATTGTTTGCTACTTTCAGGAGAGTGCAATACATTTCATAGGACTTGCCAGCTGAACATTGGCAATGAGTCTTCGAAAATGCTGGCTACATGTTCAGCTGCATAAAATGCCAGCCAAGGCTGCAAGATGTTCCTACCTCCATATTTAGCACATATAAATGACTTTCCATTTTTCACTTTGCAAGACAAGCATAAAATACAAATGTTTGAACATTCTGATTTTTACTATTTACCTGCTGAAACAGGAATCACAGAATCTTAAGGGTTGGAAAAGAGCTTGGAAGATCATCTAGGCCAGTCCCCATGCACGAGAAGCATCACCTATTTCCAAGGGTAGTGGGAATGGGTATAATTTTTTTTCCAGAGTGGCCTATATGGCACTATGTTTTAAATCTATGCCTAAAACAGCCCTGATACCACAACAATAGCAGTGTTTGCATAGCACCAAGGCCTTCTCTTTCACTGACCTCTCAGCAAACAGGCTGAGAGCGTGCAAGCCACTTGGAGGATAAACAGCTGAGACACCATCTTTGTTTTGTTTTGCTCCGTGACAGTTATGATACCAGTTGCAAAGTTAATCTGGTAGGCCAATGTCACTCCAGTCTTCCAAAAGGGAAAGGAAGGATGACTCTGGAAACTACAGGCCAGTCAGCCTCACCTCCATCCCTGGAAAGGTGATGGAACAACTCATCCTGAATGTCATCACTAAACATATGAAGGGAAATATGTTTTTCAGGGGTACTCAACATGGATTCACCAAGAGGAAATCCTGTTTGACCAACTTGATAGTCTTCTATGAGTGCACAACCACTGGCTAGACAGACGAGGGGAGATGACCGGCTGGCTAGATGAGGGGAAAGCAGCGGATGTCATCTGCCTTGACTTCAGCAAGGCTTTTCCCACAACAACCTCATCAGAAAGCTCAGGCAGTGTGGCTTGTATGAGTGAACAGTGAGGTGGATCAAGAGCTGGCTGAATGACAGAGCCCAGAGGGTGGTGATCAAGGGCACAAAATTGAGTTGGAGGACTATGGCCAGTGGAATTCCACAGGGATTGGTTCTGGGGCCAGTTTTGCTCCACGTCTTCATCACTGACCTGGATGAGGGGACAGAGTGTACCCTCAGCAAGTTCCCTGATGACACTGAACTGGGAGGACTGGCTGATTGCCCAGAAGGCTGTGCTGCCATTCAGCGGGATCTCAAACGGCTTGAAAGTTGGGCAGAGAGGAACCTCATGAGGTTCAAAAAGTGCAGAGTCCTGCATCTGGGAAGGAACAACCCCATGCACCANCCTGTTTAGTCTAGAGGAGATTGAGGGGGGAATCTCATTAATATTGACAAATATCTAAATAGTGGATGTCAGGAGGATGAGACATCCCTTATTTATATGGCATCCAGCGACAGGACAAGGGGTAATGGGGATGAAGCTGGAACACAAAAAGTTCCATTTAAACATAAGAAAAAACTAAGTAATTATTCCTTGTATTTCTTTGGAACTTCTTATGTTGCAGCTTATACTCATTGCCCCTTGTCCTTAGTGCTGTCCCTTCAGGAGGGTACGTGTTCCAGCACAGCATTACCCATAGGCCACAGGTCTTGTCACGCAACACACAGCTGCTCTGGTGTGGTCCTATGTGGGCCACAGCACCCATATTTATGCTGACCACCATCTTCAGAGTAGGAGTCTGCAGTAGATTCAAGTGTCACAGAGAAGAACTTCACTTTAGATTGCAGTAAAGTTTCTGTGCATCTTAGCCAAACATGCCAGTCAAAAAATACACACTTGTAATAATAATTAAAAATATGTACCGTGATCAGAGACAAAGTTACACAGTCCGGGTTTATTTGAATCTTTATCTCACCACAGGAATTATTTCACGGCATAAAATTCTGGGCAAACTGAAGACTGTGAAGTGAGATTTTCTAAGAGCACAACTATTCTGTTACATTTGGTTAAACATTTGATGAAGATTTTCAAAAACTCCAATTCTGGTAAATGGCAAACCCCAGACTGTTTCTCCTTTAACCCAGTCATACATCGAAGAACATTTGTAAACTAAATTATCTCTATAAAGCTGTATTTAAAAATATACTTTGCAGCAATTCTAATTTGTAATTTGTGTCCTCAAGTTCACTTAGTCACGTTAATGTAACATTTCATAAAAATAAACAGACCAACAACTAAAGTTTATGAAGTTTAGTCTTTTACCAGGGCCCCTTGAATGTTCCCTCCTCCTGAGCGCTTCTCACTGAGGATTACTGCAGACTCACAGGAAACCTCTGATGCCAGTTTGCTACAGAACCGGGCCTGGTGCTGACATGTGTAACACCCACGCTTATGGGACAAAAAGAGTACAAATCTCTCATGGGGATGGATCCCTCTGTCCCTACTTGGAAAGCTGTCTCTACTTCTACCTAACAGACAGCAAATCCAAAATTAAAACATCTGCAGATGTGAGTCTTGCCAAAAATCACTGCAGGATTCATGACCTTATTTTTTCCAGGGTTCTACTTTTCTAAACCGAAATATATCCATATCTGGCATAAAAGATAAACAATGAAGAGTGCATCTAATTAAAAAAAAAATACACAGTACATTTATGCACTCTTTTCTAATTTCTAGGACACAAACTGGTTCTTTGTGAAATGTCTGAATGTTCACCATTTAAACACTACAGAATCTGCTTGGGACACCACAATGCATTACCTGGTAAATCAGTCTTCATGATATCAATGCCAACTTGAAGCCCAGGCTCAGCTGCAAGAACTGCATAATCTCCTTGATGAGAGACATTGAAGTTGTAATTTGAATAAATACCAAATACATTATTTGCCAGGAAAGGCTTTCCTTTTGATGTCCTTTGCAAGTCTATTTCATTCCAAGGTATGCATAGCTTTTCTGCAATTAATTTCCGTATCAGCAGGCGACCGGCCTGTGAAATAAAACGGAGGTGTAACAGTTCTGTATGAATCACTATGTACAAAGTATCTTTAATTCCTCAAAAGCCAACTGCCTAAAAACGTGGCTTCATTATCACCAATATAAAATAAGAGCATTATTTTGGCCAAATGATTTCGATTTCTCTCTTTTATAAAAGCCTATGTCAAATTTAACCAAGTGTTCCACAGACACCAGTATGGAATACATTTGCAATCACTGTCTGCATAGTGACAATACATGACACAACAAAGAGTAGTCCCAGCCTAAAAGAACCCCAGAAATTGTTCTGTACCTTATTTACTTACTTAGCATACTGTATTGCATAGATTAATACTTTTCATACCGCACTGAAGAGTGAAACTTTCTCAACAGCTTTCCTTTCAGTACGTTCATTCAGCTACTTAGGCCTTGAATGAAATACTCAACAGCTGGAAAAGATGAGTAACTTCTTACAGCCTATTTAGCAGAAGTGCATATTACTACCACAATGTTAGGGGCGATTTAAAAACCTGCGTTACATAAAGCAGCTTTGTTCTCTTACACATTGCACTACCATCTTCATGTACAGTCTCCTAAGTATGCTGATGTTGTCTCCCAACTTGGCAATCTTAACAAAACTTGCCAAGTCTTACAGAATAGCTGATACAGTAGCAGACTGCAAGCACCCCTTCTCTCCTCTCAAGAGAAGGTACAGTTAGAGACGGGGATCGATACTTTGCATTTACTTCCCTGAAACGCTCTGGCGGGCTGCGCTTCCCTGAAAGTCGGGAAACTGGGGCACTACTGAATCTGCAGAAGACAACCGCTTCCCGACGGGTCGGGACGGGCGCGGGGAGCGGTGTCGGAGGAGGTGTGTGGGCAGACGGGCTCGGAGCCTGCGCCACGGCCCCGCGGAGCTCGGCCGCTGACGCCGGCAGCGCTGAGGGAGGGGAAGCCGCCCGCCGCCGCGTCCCCCCCGCCAGCATGTACCAGGGCGGCTTTGGCGTCGCGGGCAAAGACAAACTGTCCGACGCGCTCCTTCTCCTCGGGCTGCAGCAGCCGCGCCGCCAGCAGCCACTCCCGGCGGCGGGGGCGCCACGCGGTGCAAGGAAAGGCCCAGCGCACGCTGCCCATGGCGGCTGCGGGCAACCGGCGCCGCCCGCGCATGCGCCCGCGCTGGCGGGAGGGAGCCGCCGCCCGGGCACCGNNNGTCGGCGTGGCGGCGGCACGCGCCAGGTGCTGGCTTATCAGGGCAAGGGCGGGGCCTGCGGCCGCGCCACACCCGCGGCGCCGCCGGCGAGCGCAGGGAGGGCCCCGCCCGGATGGACGCGCGCGGCAGCCATCCCGCGTGCGGGAACGCGCAGAATGACGCCGGACGCAGCCAATGTGCTGGCGCCGCCGCGGCGGGGGGTGGGCCGGACGGGGCGCTGAGCTGCCGGCGTTGGCTGCAGGTGGGTGCGCGCTGTTCGGAGGGAGCGCTGAGGGCGGGGGCGAGCTCTCTGCCGGCTGCGGAGAGGCGGCAGCGCCGGAGAGCGCCACATCCCATAGCCGGGCCCCGCGGCGCCGCCACCAGAGGGAGGGGAGGCCCTTTGCGCATCCCGCCTGTGCCGCCACAATTAGTCCTCCCTTAGAATGAACGGGGCCGCCGCAGGGCGCATGCGCGTGCTGCCGGGCATGCTCGGTGCGTGCGCGGCGCCGCGGCGGGCGGGGCGAGGGGCGGCGGCGCTGGCGCTGCCGGGACGTGGCGCCGGGACGGTGCTGGGTGGCATCGAGAACGTAATTTCCCTGTCACTTGCGTCTGCCCGCGCCGTTGTGCGAGACGGGGCCTGCGTCGTGAGCAGCAGCTTCCCCCGGTGCCGCTGCTGCGCTGAGGCTGCCGAGGAGCAGACCCGGCCGCCGGCAGAGCGGACTCGCGCCCGCAGCTGTAGCGGCGGGGTGGCCTCTGTGGCTGCCCTGGACTTGCTGTTCTGCATCGGCAAGGGAAGAGGAGGCAGTTGTTCACACACGAGATGCAACACGCTGTGCCACCCTAGTTTGGTTCTGGCTTCTGAAAGATAACGCCCAAACTAAAGCCTCCTGCAGTCCGTGCTCCTTGTTCTGCTAAGAACTGTAACGCTTGTTCAAACCGGGTTCCCTTGTGCCCTCAGTTACAAGCCATCTGTTAAGCTCGAGAAGGAAATAATTTTGTTTACCCTTTGGTTTTGAAGTAGGGCCCTGGCTAAAAGCGTTTGAAATAGGCCTCAACTACTTATATTAACCATCTATACATGATGCAAAAACATTCAAGTAACATTTATTGCAGATATTTCTTAGACTCTTTGTTGTTGTTTTTGTAGTTTAGCATTCCTGGCGCTCTGTTAATGTGAAGAAGTGCTGTTTCTATGCTGGCCAAAAATACTACTGTCTTTCTGCCTAAAATACATCTCAGTTATAACTGCTAGGTTGGCCCTAGCAAAATATTTTAAACACAGAGGTAACTTTTTTGAGGGGACAGAAAGAGAAGTGCTTCAGCAAGGAAATTAGTAGTGGAATTATTTTAAAATATTATTTCCATTTTTCTTCATGACTTATTCAAGCAAGGAATGTCATGCAAATTCCCTTTATCCAAAGACAGAGGAAAAAGCTAACTGGCAGCAGGGGAGGTCAAAAAAAAGCAGAGTCAAAAAAACCTCAGGAAAATGTTATTCACCAATACCAAGTGGTAGCTGAGTATTATGTTTCAAGCGTTGTTTTCTGCACACTTTGAAAAGGAAGTGGTGGTCGTAGCTATATTTAGCTACTGATATGTGATAATACTGATAGAATATGTATTTTTACTAGTTCCCAAAGAACCCACAGGTTTCATTAAAAGGATGGACTTGTCCATGCTTTCTCCTTAGACAGATGTAAATATGTAGCAGTTTTCTTCACTAGCAGATTTATTGACTATTTAAAAAACAAGCAGAATGTGTAAACGTAAAATTTACACATTCAAGGTGCACTGTATAATATGTAATATAATTAGGAATATATTCAATACAAACCCACATTTTAGTTAAAAGACATGCTATAATAATAATGTAAATTATTCTGTAAATATGCTGAATAATGCGTGTGTGTTTTGAAAAAAAAACCCATATTTTAATCACAGAAAGAAATTATAGACTACAGAACATAGAAAAAACAGGAATTTGCAGTTATTTTTGACAGAATTCGATGTACAGCATAGCATTTAAATTCTCTTTTTCTGAAAAAGGAAAATTACAGTTCTTGAACTTTTTTAGCCAGAAAATAATTTCCAAAGGAACTTGAGGAGTGAGAAATTTAGCTTTAGGATTAATCCAGTCAGTTTGAGTTCTTTTAAGAGATTATGTTCTTTATCTTCATGGATTCATGTGTTTGTAAGAGGATGTGCAATTAAATATCACTGCTTGCAGACAGGGAATCTTCCATTTTTGTAATGTCTCCAGGAGTCAGTACAAGTGCGCTGCTTCCTTCTGCTACCATGCTGGTTTGGTTTTTTTTCATGCTGTTTTTTTCAGTCACTTCTAAAGAACCCAGAGGTTTCAACTCTCTTTGTCTTTCTCAGATTACTGTCTAAACATGTATTATTGATAAATGCCATTTTTGTGGATTAAATGTCCCAAATGTTACATGCATCTTTTTTGATTGTCTAAAAGTGATTGATTATATGTTCGTTTTCTTGACGTTCAGTTATTTATGAAAAAGCTGTGAGACCCAGTTGCATCTACATTTCCAGACACGAACCTGGAATTTTGTGATTGACTGGTTTCAATCTTAGTCAATCAAAACAATAACACAAAACAAAAGTATAGAATTTTCCACTTAATATTTATAATTTTAATATTATGCTATTCTCAACTTCATTAACACATTTAAAGTTCTGTAACTGTTTTATCTGTCACTTGCAGCATATTTTGACTGTTGACTGTTGCTCTTCAGCAAAAGTGTTTATGAAACGTGTACTTTATTTGAGTATGTTCTGATCAGTGCTCTGAACTACAGTAGATCCTGCACAAACAAAAGCTCATCTTTGCTCAGCTCTGCAGTTCTGTTTGCTTTGCTGTGTCAAATCTGGTGAAGTGCATATCAACGCTTTCTAGAAGGCATATTACAGTGGTTGAGATCTTGATGTATACCTGTTGAGATACTCTGAAAAGGGCTGTCCTGAATGTTTTTGGACTCCTACATAAGTTTAATAGCATGCTGTGTTTACAGTCTCTTAGCATAGTATGTAGAATTCAATACTCATGTTATTACATTGGTACTTAAAAAGGCAGCTGGACTTTCCAAAGGATAAGGAGAAATATCAACAAACAAATTACAAATTTCAACTTCAGAATTACAAGTATACCTAAGGAAGATTATTGATGGTGTCAACTAAAAGTAAATCTTTATGTCTTGTAACTATCTTTGGAAAGGGAACACTAGTATTTGTGATGTTAAAGAATTCCTCTAGAAATTCAGTGTGTTTGGCAGCTGTTTGCTTGGTATGCAGGTATTAAGGTCATTTAAAAACTTACTTGTAGGTTTTACCAATAGATTAGACACTACTCATAGGAATGTGTGACTGTCTCATGTTTTGACTTCGATAGGCTTGACAGACTTCTTAATATGGTCCCCTGGCATGTGGGTCAATGAGCTCATTATGTTCTAGGCTGTGCCATGCCATATCATCTTAGGAAAAAGACAGTATTAAACCAGAGGGGGTTTGTGAACAGCAGAACTAATGAGATCTGGGTCCTCATCAGTGGACTTTGTGACTGATCATAAGAATGCTCTTACCCTCAGAGCTCCCAGGTGGTTCCTTAGTTCATACACCGTAATGACCAAAGTTGTCTTACCATCCCCAGCCTCCCGTTCAACTGTTGCCTGCTTTGCGGCCACATGTAGGCTGGCCACTTCTTGCCACTTAACTGTCAGGTGTGCAGAGTGTCTTCCCCCTCAAGAGGAGATCTGGGAGGGATGTACAACCCCATTATATGGGCTTGACCTTAATAATTTTGAAGTCTGTATCAAATTTCACTGTAATGGCCAACAGGCAACTTGTTTGATGTGACTTTCAAGCAGAAAAGCAAGGCAAATGTATTTTTTTAAGGGGTTTATGGGGGTGGGGGTTGCGCTTGTTTTGTCGTTTTCTAGAAAACCAGGCTAATAGCTAACCAAGCATTTGTAACTGGAATCCTGTGGGAGTAGGTGGAGCAAATACAAGGAGGCTCATTGCCCATCTTTCCTAAACTCCAGATCTACACAATGTAAATCTGAACCCCCTACGTTTTCTACTCTTTTGTTAATACCTTGATCGAATATTTATAAATACAACTATTGGTTAATTCATATGGCTTTGTGGAAAAAAAACATTAAATAATTATAAATCCTAGTTGGCCTTGTTTAACATCCCAAGTTTTAGCTGAATTGCTAAGGCATTTTGGAGGGCTCTAAAATTATCAACAAATCCAGTAAAATGGTAAATTAGTACCAAAATTGTCAAATAAAGCAGGAATTGTCTGCAAGGGAGATGAGAACGGAACTTTTCCTTATTCATGTTTTTTAATGGAGTGTAGGGGAAGGTGAATTAGGCTAAGCCATAGAACAATATTCATTAGTATCTTCCTCGATACTGGGCAAAAATATTGGAGGTACACTGCTAAATCTTGCTTTTAATAAAATACAAGAAGATACTGCTACTACAGATTAGGAATAGGATTCACTGTATGACCTCCAAATTGGAATCGTGAGAGACTGATAAGATGTTACTGTACAACAGATCTGATATTACTGGAAGAATTATGAGGTCAAACTGGAGTGGGTGAAGAGAAAACTGCAAGAAATAATAAGGAAAACAAAAAATCAGGCTTATAAATGGACCTTGGAAGGTTGAACATTTGTTCCTTCTACTAAAAGTAGAGGAACTATCAGCACTCTGGATAATTATAATAAATATAAAGTCAAATGACAATTTTGACAGAAGAGCAAATATGTTAAATCGATTGTGTAGTGAAAAGGAGATTTGCAGTCTTAGCACCAATGTGCTGAGATAGTCCTTCTCTGGAAACAGTGGTGGTAAAAGAAAGATGCCTGAAATATAGATTGCTTTTATGAAAATGATTGTATGACATCTTTGCCTAAAATAGCAGAGAATGGACTTGAGGACATTAGATGTTTCTGTGTTCGTTACACAAAGATAAATATTACTGAAATTGGTAACTTTACCTACAGGAAGCAACTTGTAGGACACAGTTTGTTGTAGAAATTGTAAAAGGAGACAGAGTATCTATTAGCAGCTGCAGAATTTTATGAAAAGGTTTAGAAAAAGTGATACTTTACTTGATATCAAATAAACCTTGAAATTCACTTACTTTTCTTTAAAATTCAAATATGGAAAACTAATTTTACTGAAACAACTCTGATTTTTAAGGTTCAGTCTTTTGAGGAACAGGCTTTTAACTTCATAAGAAAAGAATATTCTAGAAAATTCTGACATACGAAAAATCTTTATGGAAGTTTATGAGGCCATATATTACCAGAATAAATGGTGGTCTTGTTCTTCTGTATTTTCCTAGTTCCTCAGGCTTAGAATGAAAAAAGTGAATACGTGAGATTGTCTGGCCATGGGAAGGAGAAGATACCTGCTCCAAGGGTGCCAGTGCTGGCAGCAAGATCAATGGATCTCTTCTATTCCAGGAGACATGGAGGTCTATTTGTGGTTGGAGCTACCTACCTAGATATAGATCAGTCTGCTGTGAAAGTACCTCCCTTGAAGAAGACTGATTGATGGCTTAGTTTGCTCTGAACATTATCTGATGAGCCTTTTTGTTAAATTAGAAACCAAAACCAGTATTTTTCTGGTTTCTGTGTTTGGTTTGGAACTTTTTTATCCCCTTCTTTGTCAATTCAGGTGGGACATTATCTGTTGCTCATTTTAATTGGAATAATGGAAGCAAAATCCTGCAATAGAAAAACCTTGGAATGTTTCCTTAAGCTTTAAAATAGGCAAGCTTGGCTTAAATTTGCAGAAAGAGCAGTTTATGCATCTGTAGCAGTACAAGTCATGCTTTAAATAGATGTAAATAAAGTGTTAAAAGAGGGGGTGTTTTTTAAGTTGGCAAAGTGAAGTTAAATATTTTTCTTGGTAAAACAGTAAAGGCCAATTTTCCATACAAACAATGCATTTCAATATAGGGTTTTTTACCAGAAAAACTTAGCTGCTGAAAGGGAGATTGCACTGTCTTAAATTGGTTCTGAAGCCAGTTAGTTTATACTACTGTAAATGAAGCTCACGACATGCAGCACGCTCTGTGAGCAAACACAGAACTCCCTAGCAAAACCAGAGGTACAAGGTAAAATCAGTATCAATTGACTAAATACTCAAAGTCACCCTGTCACCAAACCACATCCAAGTGACCCCATTTGGTAAAGCCTCAGCAATCCTGCGATTAGGCCAGGCTGTTCGTGTTGGTTATTTCAGTTTGGAGTGCTCCATGGGAATGCACTTACAAAGCAGTATAGTAGCCTGTATCTGCCTTCCACTGCGAGACGTAGGGAGACCATTGGTCTGCTTTGAGTTTAGGGGTTTGTAGTATACAGATGAGCCTTTTGAAATCTAAAAATATGTAACCTGAGTTTTCCTTTCCCATCTTCATTTTACATGAAATTGTGAGAGTTTGGAGTTTTTTGAGATTAAGCCTAAGACTAGTCTTCTTCTTAAATGATGATTACAAATTTTTAACACACTCCATGGTGTGCTTCCTGTGGACTTTATTGAAAAAAATTGTGCAGGTGGGTACTATTTCTAGAGTTGTTCTTTGATCTATATCAGGTATTTTACCTTTCAAAGAATGTTATGTGTATATGTTTTGCAAAATAGAAGTATGATTACCAAATTCAGTGTAAAAGTTACTTAAAACACAAATTTATAACTGCATAGGACTTAAAAACCAAATTCCATTCTGCAAAATGTTTTATTTTCTTAGAATGTATTGATTTCATTTTATTTTTCTTTAATAGTAAGAATGTAGAGTCACTTATTTTTTCATTTTGGTTTCAGGAATAGATTGAAGAAACCATGGCCAATCAACGGGATTACATTAGCAGACCTATTTGCAATGGAATTTCTGTTCCTGAAAATAAAATCAATTCCTTAGTGGCTGAAGGTCACGGACAACAAATTCTAAAAGTACTACAGAAGTTCAGAGAACAAAATATATTTTTTGACTTTAAAATTCTCGTGAAAGATGAAACAATTCCTTGTCACCGTTGTGTACTGGCAGCGTGCAGTGATTTTTTCAGGTAAACCTAATTTTGGAATGAGTTTGCAGAAAATGGATTGTTAGTTCTGTGGGAGAGCGGGAATATTATTACAAAGAAAATAAATCATCGCAACTTACATGTATGTCTACAGAGTTTTGAGCAAAACATTTGAACATCATATGAAGAGTAGCCCAAAAAAGAACCCAAATTAAACTAGAGTGTTGGATGCCTAATCATACCCCAAATACACCTCTTTGTGTTTCCAAAGTGACATGAGGATTCTCTGAATTTGAGATTCAGACAGCAGTCTATACTCTGAAATACAAATGTCAAACCGTATGTGCGTAGAATTGACACAGTTTGTGTATCTTTAAGACTTAACTGTTACAAATACATCTTGCACAGAGCAATTGCAGATAAATTGTACATTGTTATGGAATGGGTCTGGATTTTGTTTATCTAAGATAAGGGGTCAGTATAGGAGAGTTTGTATTCAGAAGTATTTAAACATTTATTTTTTCTTAACTACAGATTTCAGCCTATCAGCATGAAATGGATCTGTGATCCTTCTATGCATTCTTAAGGGACAGACAGATCATTCACATACAGGATTTTAATTTATGAGGAACCTTGCTAACCTTATTTGTAAGGCTCAAACTTGCTCAAAATTCCACACTGAAAGTCTGTTTCCAAATACACTTCTAACTGAAACAAAGCTAAGAAGCTCTTAACAATGAAAACAAAAGAACAAGGAAATGAGTTAATGATCTTGATTCAATTGCCCATACATAGGTGACAAGTGTTATTTTCAAGTGGCCAGGTGCATCTCACAGTCAGTGGGAGTCTGTCCACAGGTGACAGATAACAGAAGATATAGGCTAGACTTGTTCCTAGGACTACGGAAAAAAGAAGCGGTGCAGATGAAATAGGCTACTTTTCCACTAGCGGCAGATTTTTTTCTCTGACACACAGAACTATTTGCATTTCAAGTGTTTACTGCTTGACAGCACAGAGATGCCCTGTTAGAAAGGAGTATTACGGTGAAATAGCTTCCAGTGCAATTTTCAGAACAGAAGTTATGCATATGGTAACGTGCTTTTTTCACTACCTAGAGGCTCTTCAGGTTAAAATTTGCCAGGAGAGACTTCTCCTTGTGTGTAACAGTTGGTAACAGCAGCCTGAAGTTGTCCTAGAACGCAAAGCCCATATATTACCTTCAGGGAACAAAAAGGACCTAGGTACACTAGGTAAATTTTAAATGAAGCACATTTTGTCTTCATTGGTCTTTGGACTTTTTTTAGTTCAGGTTCATTTGTAAACCCAGGATTCAGCATAATTTTGCTCCCTGCTTTTTAGCTTTCAG
This sequence comes from Urocolius indicus, assembly GCA_013401255.1. NCBI lineage: Eukaryota > Metazoa > Chordata > Aves > Coliiformes > Coliidae > Urocolius > Urocolius indicus. The sequence continues at coordinate 318,504 of WBNH01007505.1, forward strand.
AATCAAAGCTTTTGCCTAGATAGCTCTTCTTCTACCAGTATTATTCATTTGCTATTTAAATCTGTAATTTAGAGATTTCTATCATACATCTTGGGTAAATGAGGAAAAGATTCTAAGGATCATCATTCAGTATGCAAAAAGGGCTTTGGGATGTAAGTGTCTTCAGACAAGTTCCTGCTTTACCTGATGTTCACTTTCCAAAGAGTATGCTGTACACAGTGATTTTTTTTTTCCTCTTTGTCTACAAAAAAGTATGGTATGGGATTTTAAAAATCACACACTATATAGATACCAATTATACAACTGAATGGTGATAAATACTTTTTTAAATAGGAACTATCTATGATACATTCATAATTCAGATTTTATACTTAGTATTTGACAATTTATTTAAATCTTTCTCCACTTTGTCAAATTCAGAAGCCGTTGCTATCACAGCCTGATTCTTAGGCTCTGGAAGGGTGGAGCAAGGGGTACTGTAGCGCTCTTCTGTTGCCAGCACTTAATAGCTTGGAAAATTATATGTTGCCATGTTAGATTGTGTCAAGTACTTAAATGTTATTACATATTTAGTAATAAAGTAGTCAATGTTGTCATAAAATTTGCACAAATTTACTGATTAATAGTTTTTTCCTCAGTTGCAATCATCATCTTTGTATTCAGTCACAATTCAGTTTTTGCACGTTTTATTGTCATTTAATCCTATGTAAAACTTTTTTTTCCCTGACATCTGCCTGTAACCATACATCTATCAGTCAATTCTAAAAGAATAATTAGTTTCCTCATGTTTTTTCTCCTTTTTCATCCCTGACCTACTTCATTACCAAGTAACCCTTGTGACAGAGGATACAGAGAAGGCAGACTTACTGAATGCCTTCTTTGCCTCTGTCTCTACTGCTGGAGACTCTGCTCAGGAGCCCCAGACTCCAGAGGAAGTCAAGTTAAAGGAGGAGTTTTTTTTGGTTGATGAGGACTGGGTTAAGGATGGTCTGGATGTGCATAAATCCATGGGTGCTGATGAAATGCACCTGTGGGTGCTGAGGTAGCTAGTGGAAGTCATTGCTAAACCACTCTACATCATCTTTAGTAAATCACATAGAACAGGAGAGGTGCCTGAGGACTGGAGGAGAGCAAATGTCACTCCAGTCTTCAAAAAGGGTAAGAAGGACGAGCCAGGGAACTACAGACCAGTTAGCCTCACCTCCATCCCTGGAAAGGTGATGGAACAACTTATGCTGGGTGCTGTCTCCAGGCACTTAAAGGACAAGAGGGTCATTAGAAGCAGTCAACATGGTTTTATCAAAGAGAAGTCATATATGACCAACCTGATAGACTTTTATGAAGATGTAACCAAGTGGATAGATGGTGGATGTACAGTGGATGTGGTTTATCTGGATTTCAGTCAAGTATCTGACACTGTCTCCCACAGCATCCTGGCAGCAAAACTGAGAAGGTATGGGCT
>WBNH01007505.1:319995-369995 GCA_013401255.1 Urocolius indicus
GTAGGGGAAAGGGACCTAGGGGTCTTGGTGGACAGCAGGATGAGCATGAGCCAGCAACATATCCTTGTGGCCAAGAAGGCCAGTTCCAGAAGGACAGGGAGCTGCTGGAGAGAGTTCAGCTCAGGGCCACCAAGATAATGGAGTGGAGCATCTCCCTTATGATGAAAGGCTGAGGGAGCTGGGGCTCTTTAGCTTGGAGGAGACTGAGGGGTGATCTCATTAATGTTTAGAAATACATAAAGGGCGGGTGTCAGGAGGATGGATCCAGGCTCTTCTCAGTGATATCCAATGACAGGACAAGGGGCAATGGGTATAAGCTGGAACGTAAGAAGTTCCAAAGAAATACAAGGAAGAATTTCTTCACTGTGAGGGTGATGGGGCACTGGAACAGGCTGCCCAGATGGGTTGTTGAGTCTCCTTCTCTGGAGACATTCAAAACCCACTGGGACAAGATATGTAAAGGGGTCCTGCTCTGTCAGGGGTTGGACTAGATGATCTTTCAAGGTCCCTTCCAGCCTTTGAGATTTTGTGATTCTGTGAATGCACCTGTTATCCATTCAGCCATTTGCTCAGCCTGCAATTTTGAAGGCCTTTTTTCTCTTAATCTTCTGTATTCATCCACAGTGCATGACCCAAATCACAGGCCTCTTCTACTGTGTATTTTTAAAATCAGCCTTTCTTACTCAAGCTGTTGAAACTGATGCTGCCCCAAACAATTTCACATTTTCTGTCACATTGAGAGCTGCATACTTCATTGTGCTCTGTGAAAATCCATAGAAAACACAGATGCTGCCATCATTTGTACAAACCATCACTTTGAATATTTTAATACCACTTCTTTTTCTTCAACCATATCAAGGAAATGCATTGTTCTTACTTATGAGAACCTATTCATTTTAGAAATGTGACACTGTCCACCTTATTACACACCTGTGACTGTCCCCTTCCTCTTGCATCAGTGTTCTCTGCTGTTTGCTAGATCTTTAATTTGTGTGTATATATCTTCTATATTTTATTCACAGAGCCATGTTTGAAGTTAATATGAAAGAACGAGATGATGGCAATGTTACTATTAGTAATCTATCACCCAAGGCAGTGAAAGCTTTTCTTGATTACGCTTACACAGGAAAAACAGAGATAACAAATGATAATGTGGAAATGCTCTTCCAACTGTCATCATTTCTTCAAGTTTCCCTCCTTTCGAAAGCTTGCAGTGACTTTCTAATAAAAAGTATTGATCTTGTGAATTGCTTACAGTTGCTTTCTCTATCAGAAAGTTACGGTTCTGTCCGCTTATTTGATCATGCGCTTGATTTTGTACAGCACCACTTTTCCTTGCTGCTCAGATCAAGTGATTTTTTGGAGATGAATTTTGAGATATTACAAAAATGTCTGGAGGCCGATGAACTAGATGTGCCTGAGGAAGAATCAGTGTTGAAAGCTGTCCTTCAGTGGACCAAACACAACTTAGAAACAAGACAGAAATACCTGCCTAATTTGATTAAAAAGGTGAGACTACACCAGTTACCTGAAAAGACTTTGCAGGACTTTCTACATTCTGAAGAACTCTTACTTAAGAGTGCTAATTGCTCAATAATAATCAATGATGCAGTTAAAAGTGTGCAAAACTTTAGTGGACTGTTTCCAGATGCACGTCCTTCAACAACAGAAAAATACATATTTGTTCATAAAACTGATGAAGATGGAGAAAACAGACATACGTTCTGCTACAACATCAAAACAGATAAGTGGAAGGAACTACCCCATACACACATGATCGATCTTCCAGGGTCGAGTTTATCTAGCTATGGAGAAAAAATATTTATAACTGGAGGATGCAAAGGGAATTGTTATAGGACAGTCAGGCTTCATATCGCTGAACCATTTCATGATGCCACTGACCAAACCTGGTGCTACTGCCCAGTCAGCAATGAATTCTCCATAGTGTCAGCTATGAAAAAACCAAGGACAATGCACACATCTGTTGTTACCTTAAATCAGCTGTTTGTAATCGGTGGAAAGACCAGAGGAGCTCAAGAAACCCGAAGTCTTTTGGATGTAGAATCCTATAATCCTCTTTCCAAAGATTGGAAATCTGTAAGTCAATTACCAAGAGGCATCTACTACCCAGAAGCAAGTGCATGTCAGAATATAATTTACGTCCTTGGCTCAGAAGTAGAGATCACTGACGCCTTTAATCCATCTCTTGACTGTTTCTTTAAGTATAATGCTATGACTGATCAGTGGTCTGAGCTTGTCGCAGAATTTGGGCAGTTTTTCCATGCAACACTAATTAAAGCTGTTCCAGTGAACTGCACATTGTACATATGTGATCTCTCCACCTACAAGGTCTACAGTTTTTGCCCAGAAACCTGTGTTTGGAAAGGGGAAGGATCTTTTGAATGTGCTGGCTTTAATGCAGGGGCAGTTGGGACAGAAGACAAAATTTATATACTGGGTGGTGATTATGCTCCAGAAGAAATCACAGATGAAGTTCAAGTCTACCATAGCAGTAGGTCTGAGTGGGAAGAAGTTTCACCAATGCCAAGAGCCTTAACTGAGTTTTACTGTCAGGTCATTCAGTTTAATAAATATAGGGACCCCTGGTCATCTGTACTCACCATTTGCTCTGGAGAATTTTGAAACTCCCGAGTCTAAAGAATCTACTTAAATGCACAAGTATTAGAACAGATTTTTTTGGGTATTAATTTACAGATGGAAAAATATGTACTGTTTTATTCAAATCTTCAGTTTAAATTGTATGCTACAGAATTGCTTTTGGAAGAGTCCATTACATGGTCACTCATGCTAATCATTATATAGAAAGTATTACTTAATTTTTTTAAGCAAGGCTTCTCTGTATTTATCTGAATTATTTGAAAAATATTACTTTTCCAAAAAGCATAATAATGAGTTCATTGTGTAATATGTGCCATTATTTCTGTAGTGTTCACACTTGTCCCAGTAGACAAATTGCCGAGTGAGAAAACTGACTGTGATACTGTTTTCCCTATGTAACTGAAGTAAAAAAAAAAGGCATTACTGTCATTTTATTTAGGTTTTACATCCATAAACCTGTGAGAATTCATTATCAGCTTTATCTTAATAGAATGACCTTAGCAAGGGTAAAAGCCAAAGTGACCTTCACAGCATTAAACCCAGGTATCTAACTTGAAGAGACCAGTATTTCCTACCATGTTACTTCAGCTCTTCAGTTTTACCAGTTTTCCTCCATCCTTGTGCCTTAGTAGTAGCTGTACTTCCTGTTTTCATGCCATTAACTGCACCAAGATAAACTCTGGTAACAGACTGCAGGATGGGCAAGATTTCTACAGGATGGATAATTCATGTGGCATCTTTGCTTCAGTCATGCTGTTAACTAAAGAAAAACCACTTCAGGATATTTTCTAACAGAAGTCTTCCATCTCTGAGGTCTCCAGTGCTACCTACTAAGCAGCTACTAGCTGTACAGTAAATTTTATTTGTTGCTTCGGTTAACTATGGGAAAAGTTTGTATCTTGTCATGTATCAGAATCAACAGTGTTAAAATCCTCATATTTCAAGTCAAATAGTATTTATGAGGTGAAAGAATTACTTTTTTAAACTTCTATAGTGGTTTAAATTGAAACACTTTATCTTGTACATCATGGTAATTTTCAGTGTTAAACATGACTCAGTATATTGCTTGATATACTTTCAGTAGTCATCTATTATAATGTTAAATTTGTAGTGGACTTTTAGTATTAATATTAGTCTACGCATACCCTGTAAAGTAAATTTGACCTCATGAACTGAAAGTCAGACCTGTGTCCTACAGAAGGACACTGAAACTAGCTAAGTTTCATAAATTCATTTGTAATCTTCCACAGCCTGAGAATTTTCTTTCTTAACAGCTATTTCAATAAGATATTGGGAACCCTTAACGTTCCATATAAGTATTGTTTAAGCAGTAGGGTTGTCTTATGCCAGTCAGAATAGTTCTAAACATCTAAGCACATCTTTTCCAAGCAGTCGAAAAAGGAATAAAACTTAGTGAGATGTCTAAAACTTTTTTTCACGTGGCTTAAGACGACCACCGTAAGTCAGTGTCACATCCCAGCTGCATGTACTTTTGGCAGAACTCAGGCTCAGCATTAATGCTCAAAGCTTAATATTGCCTAGCAGCATATTTCTGTTTTAAACAGTAAACAATTAGAAGATCCAATTCTGTGATTGACTATAGCTTATTATCAGATACCTTTATAAATTTAGATAACTTTCATCATAAATATTTTCATAAGGATGTAAATGAAAATTTGTGCGCATTTGGAGAACATACTAATAGAGTGGAACCCTCCCACTTGATACTTTGTGTTAAGATGTGTGCCGGTTCTGTAGAAGTAAATATCTGCTTGATAACAGTATTTCAGGCAACTTCCACATTTATTTTACTCTTTTCATAGTGAGTCTTCAAATCATAACTACACTTAGCTAAGGTAACCTTTAGAATCACCATCCTGAAACACAAGCATTTTATATCGGAACACAACTATTTTTTTGTTAGTGCAAAGCAAATGTATTGAATAGTTTAGGAGAGATGGAGAACACTATTCCTGCTCACCAAAGTAGGACAAAAATAGAGATAAAGGATTAACATTAACAAAGCTACTCAAGGTAGCATAGAGACCTCATTAACCATTAATTATTGCAACACGTCGCTTCATACATGGCCCAATTCTCTGTTGCCTGTGTTTTTGTGTTGTTTTTATAGCTGAGTAGTATAAGTATGTGATTTATGCAATGAGCAAAGTAACATATTAAGCCCATACTACATGGGTATAAATAGCTATGCATGTTGGAAGAGACTAAAGAATTGCGAGGGGTTTTTTTCAATTGCCACTATTATGACCAAATTTCTGGGTCACATAAACAGCAAGTGAGTCAGTCAGTAATTCAAGTGATGCTCTTTCCTCTCAGTTTTTCCTTACAGCAAGTTTTTTTGGCAGTCTTCCATCCAGCTACTTGCTACATGTATAAGCCTCTGACATGACATCAGAAGGAGCAATGTCATATGTGGTACATTATTCATTATTAGACTATATAGAATTAAATTATTTTGGAAAATGGGCACAGTTCTTTAATATTCTATGCTACGTTTGCACAGGAACTAATGTCAGTTCCCAGTTTGACAAATCATTCATGGATTTCAAATGGAGTTTAGGTTTCTTATTCAGTGATCAGGAAATAATGTAGTAGTGTCACTTACTTTATACCATTGCTTACAGACAAGTTACTGTGAAATAATACCGCTTTTCTTCAGTTCTGTAGGTAAGCCTGTATTACAAATCACAGAGGAAAAATGTCATTTGCCACAATTGCACACACAAAGAGTTAAATCTGATTGCAGAATGGAGTGCAGGAGATGCTGTGTTAGAAAGTCACGGTAAAAACCAAAGCTTTATGATAGAATTAAGGGCCTGTGTTCCAAACCCTGTGGGTAATTGCTAATGATGTTAGAAACCTCAGCAAAATCAACTACACAGATGAATATGGATTACTTGCATGAGTAACTGCTTTAAGTCTGGATAAAATAGATTCTTCAGCCAACACAATGTTTAAAAAGTCACAAAATAAGTGTAAAGCAAGTTTTTCTTCATCTTTTCTGACTTCAAAGCTCACAGTACTTTATGAAGAAGTACCTTTCTCTAAAAATAGTCAATGACTAGATTAATGATCACCTATACTCTCACTGAAATATAGTAAGATGTTTTAAACATACAAATTGCATGTAAAGTTACAATCTACTATTTGCACTTATATGATGTAACCAAAACCTTTTTAATAGTATTCTGTCACAGAACACATTATAAGCATGACCAGTGTAATAGACATGAAGATAATATATATTGTATGTGGGACTTCAATACCCGGTAATGATTATATTAAATGATTTTAGTTTTTAAAGAATGCTATCATACATTGTGGTAATGTTATCATACTGGTTTAGTTGTTATAATGAATATCAATTATTCGGGTGTTTGTATTGATTATGTTTGCACAGACCTGATGATTATTATTTATGTAGTAATTAATTTATTTCCTATATTCTAAATACATTTGTAATAAGTCACTTTACTGCTGTTAAAAATTCATTGTCTTCCCCAAATGGAGTAGATATCGTGAGTCTGGTTTATTTCTGGTGTTGCTCCACGAAGAAAGATGTGTACCTCCTTTGACTCATAGTAGGTACAGTAATTGGTCATAGATGGTGCTGTCTGCAGTTGGTCAGTTGGTGCCCAGTTGTCTCTTTGCAGGTGACCAACAGGAGGCAGCACAAGATCTATTTTAATTAAGACAGACTGAAACCAGGGATATATTTTGCAATATTTATACCTGAACATTATGCTCAAGTCACTTTTTTTTCCCCCTTCTACTATCCAATAAAGCATAGAGATTGGTAACATTTTGCTGCTGCCTGGGCTCTGCTGATATGTGGAAAGTTTGATGCTACATGTTTGCCGAGATACTCATTCTTCTGTGAAATAAAAAGCACCAAGCAACTGAATCCTTCTCTGGTCTGTTTTGTTTGCAGTAAGTTTCAAAGTACAGAGAATCTACAGTGTTTCTAATGAGGTTAACTACTTCCCCCCCCCCACCTTTGAATGTTAGATTATGACCAGTAATGCTGTTTGCATGCATGGAAACTGCTCTGAGAGGGAAAGCACTGTCAAAATACTGATAGTAATGCAAGTTGAACCCTAGTTCATACATAGGCTTTTGTAAGAAATATGCCCAGAAAATATATTGCCAGTGGTGTAGCATAGTCTTGCTAACCTGCTCCTTATTATTTTACTTTTAAAATTATGATATTCAGTACACAGAAGGCAAAGAGGGCAGCAAAACTATTGTTACCTGAAAGTCAGCTGCTAAATTTCTTAGCCTTTCCATATTTAGTTTCTGTAAATATTTTCAGGAAGGTCACTGCCAGAATTGTTGACTGAAACTGGAAAATAGTATTTTAAAGGAGACTTGTACTTCCATCCTCACACATATGACTACTAGAAGCTATATTAACCAAATAAGCTATTCATCCATTGAAAATGCTAAAGTCCAAATAATATACCTCAGAACCTCGATATGAAAGGCTTGAGCAAGTAATTGTTAGTAAATATGAAAAATACATGCATGCATCAGGTTAGGCAGAAGAGATGTAGCAAACACCAGGGAAAAAGATTCAATTGTCTACCTTCAAGTAGTGCCTTAATCATAGAATGCTAGGGTTGGAAGGGACCTTTAGAGATCATCTAATCCCGTCCCTCTGCAGAAGCAGGTTCACCTAGATCAGGTCGCGTAAGGACACGTCCAGGTGGGTCTTGAAGACCTCCAAGGAAGGAGACTCCACTACCCCCTTCCTTAAGCCTGCACAAAGGCTACGTTGCCAGGACAAAAGAACGTTACACAAAGAGCAGGTGCCAGAGGCTTCATGTGTGGCTGAGGAGAGAAAAAAAAAGATGACTCCAAGAACAGAAAGCTCGCTGCAGGAGCGTTCGGCACACATATTTACTTGTATTAATGACGTGGTGGCTTACATAACCCGTGCCTTCCACAAGATAGCCCAAAAAACACCTACAGCGTCTGCCCCAGCCCTAGTTCACTATTTCAACCACACAATGCACCCAACACGCGCGGTCCAGGAACACACGCAAATCGCTGCCGGCTCTGGCACCAGGCACCTAACGGCCATCCTGGCTCCAGCTGCTCTGCTCTGCTCTGCTCGCTCCCACGCGGCCGCGGGAAGGCCCACGGGGCGCTCCCACAGCGCACCGGGAGAACGAGCACCAGCAGAGCAGCTTCGCTGCCCCACGGCGCGGCGCCAGCGCCGGGCGCCCCGCCCGCACGCGACACGAGCCAGCGCCACCCTGGGACCGCCCTTTCTGCCCCCACCCGCCGGAAGCTCATTGAGGGGAGGGGCGGGCCTCGGCAGACAGTAGCCAATCGGCGGCAGGCGTCGGGGAGACAAGCAGCCACTGCAGCCACTGGTGACGGGGGTTGTGCGCGGCGGCACCGCCGGGAGGGGAGTTGCGGCGCTCTCGGCGTGTGCGCGGGATTCCGCGCGTCGGGGCGGCGAGGGGGCGGGGCGAGCTGGAAGTGGCGGGCGCGGACCCAATAGGCGTGCGGGAAGGGCTGACGGGCATGCAGCTGGCCCAATGGGAGAGCGGCGCCTGTTAAAGGGCCGGCGACCCGCAGGGGAGAGTTGGGCGCAGGTGAGTAGTTCGCGCGGCTCCCCGGGGACCCGAGCGGGGTCAGGACGGGCCCGAAGCAGCCGTCCCCCTCTCGCGTGAGGCTGCGGCCCGCGCCGGCCGCAGCCAACCCCCCGACCCTTTGTGTGGGGAGAGCCGCGGGGCAGTGCCGCGCTCGGCCCCTTAGACGGGGTGAGGCGGCCGCCCGCCGTCCTCCTCCGCGGCCCCGCGGGAGAGGCCCTTCTGCTCCTCCTGCCGGGAGCATGCAGGGCCCGGCGGGGGCCCTCGGCCGGGGCGCGGCGGCCCTGGCGCAGGAGGCCGGGGCTGGGGCCGTGCCGGGGTCCGAGCTCCCGCCGCTCTTTGTTGCCTCCGTCGCCTCCCCGCGGGCCCGGGGCGCCCCCTGGCGGCAGCGGGGCCCGTGCGGCCTCGGGGCGCGGAGCCGCCCGCCCGGCCGTGGCCGTGGCTGTGTCAGCCGAACGGGAGCTGGGACACCGCAGGCTGGACACACAGCCGCTCTCCGTCTTCCGTGCCTCCTCCCGCCTGCGTCCCGCTCCCCGGGCAGGTGGTGTTGGCTGCCTTCAACGCTTACCTTTTCGAGTGCCCTTGTTTACAGTCAGCACACAGGAGATGGAGAGCAATGTCTGAACTGTCCCCCAAATGGAGAGCTTTTGTGTACTGTGCCGATGTGTGTGTTTTGAACAGATTTAGGAGAATAACAGGAGAAAAAAACATCTTACTAATACAAGAACCCCGAGTAGATGAGCGAGGAGATGTTTAGGGATGAAGCCCATTAGTCACTAGCAATCAAATATATAATCAGCAAGCCATTTGCTTCAGGTGAACTGAAGATATATTAATAGCAAACAAACATAGCAACTTTAACCTGTGAGTACTGTATAGAGAGGATCATCGGTCTACTTGGTTTTTAAAGCTTTTTGAAGTGTTTGATACCATAGTGCAAAAGAAAGTTCTACATAAATTCTCAATTGGATTATTACTAAACAGTCTGTGGCCAAGAACCATTTGTTAGTCTCAGCCTCTGCTTTCAGCTGTTTGGATTATTTTTGGTAATGTGGTCTATGATATTTGCAGCACTACACTAATAGCCCCCTGTTTCACTCACTCAAAACTTTCTGGTTTTGGTGCAGTGTTGTGCACAATCTGTCAGGTGTATTATGGGGTTTATCTTTCTCTTCAGCACTGAGCTCAGGACCAGCTGTTGGTGAGGGTAGTGGACTGGGTGAGCTTTCAACCTGCCATCGCATCTGACAAGCAGTGTTCTGCAGTGTAAGAAGGATAGAGGAGGGCTTTACCATGAGCATGTAGTGACTTATTCCTAAATCTCTTTCCTGTTAGAACATCTCTAATGCATTACATTTGTTTGAACTAGTATTTCTGACATTCAGCAGAATTGGTCCAGTTCGTTCTTTTGTGATTAAGATAAGTCAGAAGAGCCTCTAAAACTTTGACTTTTCATATTAGTCTACTTTTTTTTTGTAATAGAATGTGTCTGTTCAGTCCCTTAAACCTTTCATGCTTGTGAAGTAATGATACAACGGTTTAAACTTCTTTTTGAAATAATTTAGCATTCAGACTGAAATGTGTACGTCAGATTCCAACCTTAAGCAAATACTGACCGGCAAAACTCCTAAGAAAGTAGCTACATTTTTGTAATGGAAATATCAACTAAACCTTAGTGGTTCGTGACATGGATGTATTAATGGATTTAGAATTCACAAGAGGTTAGAGAAGGTGTCTATATAGCTACTTTATATTCGGAGTTAACAAAAATGGTTTTCTTCTATCAAATGAATGACCAGTTCAAAATATGCATTCCTTAAATGGTGACTTGGGAGTCAAGTTCGTTAAATGAAAATATACAGTGTGTACGTTGGAGATTTATGTTGTTTGCTCTTTTTCTCTTAGGAAGCCTGACAAATAGGAAAATACTACAAAGTGAAGAGAAAATTCACTTCACGAGAACTGAGCTCTGCTTTCATTGGCTTTTAAATTTTATTTGTGTTAATAACTGGTTAATGTCAGATCATCTCTGTAATCTCCCGTGGTGAAATTACTAGGTTAAAGCTGGAAAAAATGAAACAATTAAAAAGAAAAAGAAAAAGCAATTTTAGCGTTCAGGAAACTCAGACTCTCCTTAAGGAAATCAGAAAAAGGAGAGAAGTACTCTTTTCAAAGCAACTTAATACAACAATTAATGAGATGAAACGGAAGGCTTGGGAGGAAATAGCAGAGTGTGTAAATGCTGTAGGTGAAGGAGAGCAAAGAACAGGGACAGAAGTAAAAAGGCGATACCTTGACTGGAGAGCACTCATGAAGAGAAAACGTCTGAATGCAAACATCAAAGTTGTAGGTGCTGGGTTTCACCTTCCTTCATCCAATTTAGATGACTCTCTCAATGAAGACATGGATGAGAAAATGGGATTTGCAATTGAATCTAGTTTTGAATGGCAAAATATCACTGACTTCAGAGAAGCTGGTGGATCTTTGACAGAAATCAAAGTAGAAGAGGAAGAGGAGGATCCGCAGAACTTTGAAGTGAGTGGCTGACATACATTAGCTATGTGCAATATGGCCTTTGTTTCATTTCAGCATAAGGCTGTTTGCTGTGTTTCTTCATAGCATCTGTTTCTATTTTTTTTTTCTGAATGTGTGAATTAAAGAAACTGTAGAAACAAATATGTTTCAGGGAGTTGGTATTCCAATCTAGCAACTTGTGATTGGGTGTAAAATCTTGGATGTTGATTATTAAATTGATATCCTTCAACTTTGAATATGCATTTGCACGTATGTTTTCCATTTGTATGTGCTGTAGATAAGAATTAGTTCAGTCTAGTTGTAGAACAAAAATACGCTCTTCAAGGAAACTGGTTATTTTAATGTGTAGGCTGTCTGGATGGATGGATGAATGAAGAAGAGAAATGCACCTTTTAACAAATGAAAGTATCTGTTACCCCCAGGTACTGAGGGAATACTGCTTGATTTCTTAAAATGAGCTCACAGGAGATAAAAAATATTGCTTGAATAAATCAATCAGCCATTCATTTTTGTCAGCATTTTAGTGTGGATTTGACAAGCAGCTGTGGATCCTGCTGACAGGTTGTTACTTCTAGTAGTACGGTGACTGTCCTGGGGGAGGCAGCCAGCTAGAGCAAAGTCGAATGTTTGGATAGTTTTGTTGTGTCTGTACCAATATAGAGTTCTCATTTTAATGAGAGGTACTCAAAACAGTTTCAGGTTGGAGGCTGAGGCTAAGGAGGAAGCAACTCCTGTCTTAGCTCAGTTGAGATGTGTGCTGTGAAAAGATCAGCATAAGCTGTTAAACGGTAGAGAGACTACTGTCTGACAACTGCTGAAGAATGGTATCTGTCTGCTCTAGTGCTAGAGAACTGGCAATGGCTCCCACTGCCTTTTTGCCGAACCTGAATCTTCTTCAGTTTGCCCTTCTTTTACAGCATACTTAGTGGGAGACAACTATCCCTTGTGTACTCTGAATTTATAGCACATAGGGGCTATAATTCTGCACAAGTTGTTAAGTCCATCCACCAGGAGCGAAGGTCCTACCTGCCTGCTCATCTGTGCCATAAATGGCTGTACAGCAAACGTCAGAATACAAAAATGGCTCAATGTCCTGTTTGTTGTCTCACTTCATATAGTTTGAAGGGTTAGGAACAAGTGAAAAATGTCAGTTTTACTTCTTTTTAGAAATGGAATCCTCGAGGTAGAAAAGGCTGGGTTTGCTTACATATCACATAACCGCTGGATCCATCTGCTCTAATAAATATCACAACACATTCCTGGTGGCTTACATAAATGTCACTCGACTACATCTGAAAAGCAAGAACAACATGTGCTTTTTTAGATCCAGTTTTCTATCAGTGGTTCTGAATGCTCTATGATACCTATTGTGCTCTATTTTCTGTGTACTTTTGCATGTCCACTGGCAATCTGGTTTTCCATTTTTCACTACAAGATATTAACTTTCACATAAATAGTGTTTCTCTACTTGTGTAGTGGTAGACAGCGCTCTTTTGATCTAATATGATTATTTCACAGTATGTGAGTTAAACAGTTCTGGGTATCTTTTAAGATTAAAAACAAACAAACAAACAAACCCAATATTTGCTTTTTAGTTAAATTGTGTGTAACAAATTTATTCTGGCATAAAGACTGGAACGTAATTGTTGGATGTCCCTTCCTCTCTGCAGTTTCCTATTGAGGAAGAAGAAGAAATTTTGTCATCAGTTTTGCCAGATTCGAAAAAGGAAAACGACCTACCAGAGTTCCCCCACATTGAAGAGTTTGGAAACCTGAGCTCTGCTCAGGCCAGGCTAGCCTATGAAGATTCTCACCTGCTTATAAATCTGGAGAAGCAAAAGGTGGAGCTGGAGAAGCAGCGACTAGACATCGAAGCTGAAAGGTTGCAGCTGGAGAAGGAGCGCCTGCAGATCGAAAAGGAGCGTCTGCGGCACGTGGACCTGGAGCGCGAGAGACTTCAGATCGAGAAGGAGCGACTTCAGATTGAGTGGGAGAAACTCAGGCTGGAGACTCTGCACACTGAAAAGCCTGCCCTGGAAAACGACCTCACCCAAACAGAAAAACCCATCGTGCAGCCTCTGGATCTAGAAACTGAAAAGTTAAAACTTGAAAAAGAACGTTTGCAGTTGGAGAAAGAGAGGCTGCAGTTCCTGAAGTTTGAGCTGGAGAAGCTGCAGATTGAGAAGGAGCGTTTGCAAGTGGAGAAGGAGCGCCTTCGGATTCAGAGGGAGGGTCACTTGCAGTGAGCTCCCCCACTTGCAGTGAACTTCTCCAAAGTGTCAACGTTAGTGTTTTGGTGTTTGTAAAATAGAGGTAGTTCTGTTCTTTCTGTTCTTAATATTGAAGCTATCCTAGAGGCTTAACATTCTTCTGTTCAGAGTTGAATGTTGATGTTAAACTGAAAAAGGGGAGGGGGGAGGGGAAGGTTGGTGCTCAATATGTCGGTGTCCCTACATAAATGAGCTTGTGTGTGCAATCACTCTTCAGTGTGTCGGAAGCGTTATGTTCTCTTGTCTTCAGTATTGTGTTGTATTAGTTTGGTGTCCTTCTCTCATAGATGCCTTGATAAAAATCAAGGCTGAACTTTGTACTTTTTTCACTGTACTAACAGTATGGAAGGATTAGAATAAATCAAGGTACGTTGTGAGGGCATGGTGCTTATGTTAGCCCACACAGTCAATGAGTGTTAAGTTAGAACACAGTAGCACAGAATCATGATGCAATTGATTCATTAAACTTAATTTCTCCTTTTTTTTGTTTTTTTTTCCACCCTCACAATTAGAAAAGAATTACCTGAAAAGCTAAAGTACAAGTTAATTTCCCTCCAGATGAGTTTTACTGTTCTGTGGCTTGAACTGGAGTGTAGACAACAGTATTCTTCCTTTTGCATGAAGTATTTGTGGAGATAGTTACCCATCAAGCGTAGCTGCTATTAAGTGGACTGTGGACTGCAGCAGGTCAGCGATAACGCTATGTGGAATATAGCACCTGGTTCAGTGTGGCCCGCGGGCTTTCTGATGGAGGTGACAACCTGAAGTACAATATGAGACTTGTTTTGTTCCTTGAAAGACAGCAGCTGGTGCTGGGGGCCTGAGGGTGGGGACACAGGTGCTGAGCATGGTAAGGCACATGGAACTTGGACACTTAACATTCCTAATGTGAATTCTGCCTGGCCAGCACTGAGGTCATGTCTCTGAGGCAGGCAGAAGAGGCTTCTATGGCTGACACCGTATAGTATGCTTTAATGAGATAAACAGAAAGTGTCAGTGATGGAGGCTGTCGGTATTTTTTTTTCATAAGCAATGTATTCAAAATAATAATAGTAATAATAATAAAAAGCCAAGGAAGCTTTCTATTATTTCATAAATATTTAAATCCCAACTGAGCCAGACTTCACATTTCTCATCTTTCTGCAAGTAATTATTTTTTGTTGACTCCATGTGAAACGGGACTATGAGTATACTAAATCTGAATATGTGTTGAGTGACTTACATGGATTCTTGTGCAAGTAAATATATTTATACCACTACAGGATTACTTTTATTCTGCAAATAAAATGTTATTTTTTTATTACTGAAACAAGTGTGCTTCTACAGTGGGAATAAATTTGACTACTGCAATCCAAAATTTTTCTCGAGGCTGTTGTTTCTTCATGTAGAAACAGGACTAGGTATGAAGAGAAACCTGGATACTCAACACTGCAGCACCCTAAAGCTGCTGGTGCTTGTATTGCTTGTGTAGTAAGTCAGAGAGATGAGGCACCTCAGAGTAGGGCTTAAAAGAACCAGCCCATGGGAGGGGGACACAAAGCAGCTAAATAGAAATGCCCCAGGTGCAGTTTGGGGATTGACCCTGGCTGGATGGCAGGTGCCTGAGGAGCTGCTCGGTCACTCCCCTCCTCAGCTGGACAGGGAGAAAAATACAATTAAAGACTCATGGGTTGAGATAAGGAGAGGAAGAGATCAGTCACCAGTTACGTCATAGGCAGAACAAACTTGGCTAGGGGAAATAAACCCAAAGCTTAAAACACATTCCCCCACCCCTTCATTCTTCCTTGGCTGAGGTTCACTCATGATTTCTCTGCCTCCCCTTCCACGTGACAAAGGGGGCACAGGGAGTGGAATTTGCAGCCGGTTCATCACATGTCTCTGCTGTTGCTTTGCCTTCACACTCTTGCCTTGATCCAGCATGAGTCTCATCCCCAGGGGAAGCAGTCCTTCAGGAACAGACTGCTCCAGCATGGGTCTCCCAACAGGAGTCACAAGTCCTGACAGTAAACCTGCTCCAGCATGAAGTCTTGTCTGTTCCCAGATTCCCGGGTCCTGCCAGGAGCCTGCTCTAGTGTGGGCTTCCCAAGGGGTCACAGCATCCTTCAGGCATCACCCCATTCCAATGTGGATCTCTCCATGACTGCAGGGGCATGGCCTCACCACAGGCGGTAGGGGAACCTCTGCTCTGATGCCAGCAGCATCTCCTCCCCTCCTTCTTCACTGACCTGGGTGTCTGCAGAGTTGTTGCTCTCACATGTTCTCACCACTCTTCTCCAGCTACAGATGTTCTTGCCTAAGGGTTTTTTTCCCCCCTCTTAAATATATTAGCATTCGAAAGCCAGTACCATCACTGATGGGCTCAGCCTCGGCTTTTACTGTCCTGATTTCAGCTGGGAGCAAGTTGTCTTCCTAGTAGCTCTACAGGGCTATGTTATGGATTTGTGCTGAGAACAGCGTCGCCAACATAGGAATGTTTTGGTTATTGCTGAGCAGGTCTTGCACAGCAGCAAGGCCTTTTCAGTGTCTCACCCTGTTCTGCCAGTGAGGGGACTCAGGGACCACCAAGCCAGGACAGAGATCCTTCCTATGGTCTTGTCTGTAAGAAGTCCTTGGCTGGGAAGGTCCAAGTGAGGAGTCTGACTCCTATTTATTCATATTTTACTCCAGTTGAACAACTTAGCCATGAGGATAATGGCTTGTATTTTACTTTGAACATCTTGGGAATTATGCCCCAAGATCATTAAGGGTATTAGGGAAAATTAAACAGATAAATCTGAACCATTTCTGAACCCTGAAATGTTTCAGAAATTTGAACACTTCTCCAAATGTGAATGGAGCAATATGTAAGCAATTATTTCTTGTAACAACTATTCAGCCTTCTAGGGAAATGATGCATCCTTTCGTTATACAAAACCTTTTGGAAAATACTGAATGATGAAATTAAGTATCGTCACAAATCATTGAAAATACAGTTTCAACATAAAATTTAGAGAAAATTACAGAGTTTAATACATCACTTTTATAGCTTGCTTTTTTTCACACCAAAATTGCAGTAATTTTTGTGGTAATTTGAATTTAAATGTCATATCTTTAAATACTAATCTGCAATCTCTGAAACTTTAATTACTTGTTTTACCAGCCTGGGATACTGGCAGCAAAGCCTAAGGGCAAGGTTTTGACCATGTAAATGTCACCAGTCAGGACATATGTGTGAAGTCAGTTCCTCTGTTAGAGAGTGAGACATTTTGGACTCCTGCTTAAAAAGAAAGGCCTTTGTAAGTAATGAGTGACATTTCCAGACTGGGAAGGGTTTTAAGACAAGGGAGGAACTGCACACATATGGAAGAAGAGGCAAGTATTTGGGGAATAAAAAAGGAGAGGGATGAAGATAAAACCTTTAGCAGGAGGGAAGGTGGATGAAACAGGATAATAGATAAAACAAGAGTCCTGGAAATCACCCCAGTGGTCATTGTGAGGCTGTATCTGATGAAGTGGTGTCAGATTTCATGGCTCTGTGGACCCTCATGGGAATGTATGAATGGGTAAGTGCAACATGTAGCCTGAGGTGCAGCAGGCAGCTGCCAAAGGCATCAGGCTCTCTGCATGCTGTGTGGGTTCCTGTGCTGCAGCAGAAACCTGCACTGGCACCTTCATAAGAAGTGCCATTATATCCACTATTCCACAAAGGGGTTTCTAGTCAATAATTTTAGGGCCAGAAAAGCAGATATAAAAAAGGTAAGATAAGGCTATTTCAGAGAGTTTCTCTCTGGCTGTTGTGTCACCAATTTATGCCTAGCTAAGACATTAATGAAGAGAAGCAGAATGCATCCAGGTGTTTTCTCAAAACAGTTTGGAGACAGACTGACAACTGTTTAAAGGTGTCCTAACAACAGCCAGAGAAGGTTGTGAGGTAAGATTGTAAATGTAGTCCTCAAGAATAGTGCAGGATGAACAGCAGCCACACTGGCAACAGAACACACCTGAGAAAGCACTGTAGGAGTCAAAGGCAACTTCATTCCCTTGAGTAAGGGCCATTTTGAGCAACCTTCACTGTGCATAAAGAGATGCTGCAAGCAATGTATACACAATGTAGATATATTAAGACAAACAAGATACTTAGGATTTGATAAAGTCTCGGACTAAGCATTAGTATCCTCATCACCTCTAAAGTTGCTTTTACTAGCAAGGCAGGCATCAGGCAGGACAAGAAGGGTTCATCTTTCTCCAGAGCTGTCTGGCTCTCCAGGGCTCTTTGGTGATCTTGAGCTGCCATCTTCTTCTGCCATCTTTGCTTTAGTATTTCTTAATTTATCCATGTTGCTATGGGTTTTTTTTTCCCCTTCAAATCCTTGAAGTGCTAGTGACACCTATCTCAATAATCGCACCTACATATGTAATTTTAGCTTATCCTACTTGACTCTTCTCTGCAAACTTTTGGAGCTTTTTGTCACAACTTCATGGCTTTCCCATCACTGTGAGCCAAGGTTAGGCAGCCAGAGCCCTGGAATAGAGGTATGGTGGGGAGGCTGCATATTTACCTGCAGTTGATTGGACACCCTCCATCTACCTGGTAACAGTTCAGAAAGTCTTGCATTGCAGCGGTACTGGTCAGACCAGCCTGCAGTGAGTGAAGAAGTTCTCCAGCACCCACATGTGCATGTGGGAGCTGTATGACTGAGTGATGGTGTCCTCAGTGTTGCTTCTGTTGCTGTCTCCAGGATAACAGAAAGACTAAGGAAAAAGAGGGAAAGCCAGTATCACTATCCTTGAGCTGTTTCAGGTGTTGGAAAAAACTTCTTGTTCACTCACAGTTCTGTGAAATCTCATAAAGGGTTCACGAAGGAGAGACAAGTAAGTCTTGTGTTCCTGTGAACTTTCCCAAGTAAAGCACGAGGCTCTCAGTTACATCAGGCAATTCCCCACTTGCCTGGTGGTAAAAGTTGCTCAAAATAGTATTCTATGTTTCTATGCCAGGTATATGAATAATCCAGGACTGGCTGTTGTGTGTATACATCATCTCAAAACAGGCAATAATCTGTCAGGTGCCTTTTTAAAACGTAGGTGAATTATGTTCAGATTTTGTTTCTTTTCCCCCCGAAAGAAGCTTCTAAAATCCCACTTGCAAGTGGGAACAGAAGCTGATAACTCATATTTCTTCACCTTTTCATAGATTTTTTGATGCAGTTGCCACAAAAGAGCATCAGCAACATCATCTGCTTCTCTGGCTCACACACCCCCAGAAACTCCTGTTAGAAAGGCATGGAGTGCTCCAAGGAGATGGAGTCAGAACCAGGGCTGATATTTTACAAACACAAAAATACCCTAAAAAATCCTACTCCACGTCAATCAGGAGCCTTGACAGAAGCGACAGGTGGGAGAAGAGTGAAGAGGAAGGACTGATTTTAATTTATTGCTGCTGAAATCAGTTAGTGTATTTAAGCCAGAGGGTGTCAGAAAATGACACCAAATGCAATAGTGTTCACTTTTTCTTCTTTTTTTTTTTTTTAAGAGTTAAAAGTACTAACCTTGCCACCTGATGAATGACAAAAGCTAGACTTGACACAGAAGATTGTTAAAGGCCTTGTGCAGGTTTTCATCTCACAGACTGTCATTCCTCCCTTGTTGAAGTCACTAGCCCCCTATTTTACAAGAATTAGTAACCCCAAACATGCACCCCGTTCCTTCCGTGCCCAAAGCACTTTGAAACATGAACCAGCTCAGCTCAGCTCAAGATCTCACTGTCCTATTCAAGAATGGACGCACTGGATCAGGCAATTTGACCCCTTACCTTATTGCTCAGAGCTCAGGAAAAGACTGTTTCCCCCGGTCTGCTTTCCTCCAGACCTTCTGCCTTTCTCCTTGCATATTCCTGGTCTCTGCTGCACATTATGTCTTGCACTTCTCTGCTTTCATCTAGCTCAGACATTTCTGGAGTGTGTGTCACTTTGATGTCCACACATCCACATGGCACTGATTTGCTCTCCATTCAGTTTTGATATGCATCTATTCACATAATGCTGTTTTGTCTCTCTGTTACACTGGACCCTGAGAAGGCAACAGTTGCTCCTGGTCACTGTCTGAACCCCACTGATCTTGTCACAGATCTGGTGGTGGTATGTTCTCCCTTTTTTGCTTCTCTGGAAATGTAAAGATGAGGCTGTCTCTTTTCCCACCCAACCTGAGCAAGGAAAATTACAGGTATTAAAGCATCACCCACAAGGAACAGGTGAAAGAACTAGGATTACTTAGAGAAGAAAAGAAGGACTGAGGGAAGACAGCCTTCAAATACATGAAAACCTGCAGGAAGTAATTTGCTTTTTGAGCCCACTGACATTGAGACTTGGAAGAATAAGCCTGACTTGCAGTCATGACTGCTTGGACTAGACAGGAGGAAAAAGGCTGGTCAGGACACACAGGACTGGTCTAGGTAGCCGAGGAAGCTGTATCATCGCCATCTCGCAGCAGTTTTAAAAATGAGTTTGAAAACATGAAGAATGATACAGGTACTGTCCTCCTCTAATATTTCCCACGATGCCATGAATAAGAGCAACAAGAGTATTTGCTTCTTTCCCTACTTATCTTTCCTGTTTCTCCATGCCATCAGGTTCCATACTGGCTTCCCTTGAAGTTCTGTCTTGTCAAAGGACATCAGCTTTGCAGTGCAAACATGAGATGCTAACTTTGCTTTTCTGAGCTGCGCCTACTTCTTAGGCTCCGCCAGCTCCATCGAGTGTATCCCTGTGGATGGGGACAACTGTTTCGAGGGGCCATGGAGGAGGCAGTATGGCCATTTGGCTCAGGGCTCAGGCATTTTGTACTAGGATCTCTGCTCCTGCTCTGCATCATAAGGCAGATAAATCTGATTCAAAAAGCTAGCAGACTGAGAGCAGCAGCAGCTATAGCCTCTGACAAAGCTGAGTTCACTGGAAGGCTAAATCCCAGCATCACTCAGGCACTGTTGAAGGTTGCAGCTAACATTAAGATAAATAAGTGGGCCAGGTTCCTCTAGGCTTTGTTTTACATCAATGACTCAAAATGTTTGTAGCTGATATTAGGACTATAGAAAGATTTTAATCCAGGCTTTAAAAATAAATAAACACAAGATTGCATTTAAAATAAATGCCCTTATTGTTTGTTTGTTTGTTTGTTTTTCCAGATAATCACTTCTTGGAGGTGTATGCTCCAGGCAAGCAAGAGGAGGAGGGTGGGAAAGAATTCTTTCCCTACTGACTTGGGGCAACTTATAGTACTTTTTCATTTCCTCTTCTTTTTTTTTGGCTAATTTATGCCAGAACAATGATTGTTTTCAAACCAATAGTTGTGCCACCAGTGCTTTTGACTCACTGTGGCTGGGCAATGTCACCGTGATGCTATGACCTGGGTTGACTGTCACTCATGAAGCAGGAGTTGGGGAGGGAGCACTGGCCAACGCAACTCTGACAGCTCCAGCATCCCACTTTCCCTCTTTCCTTCCTGGTCTCCTAAACCAAAATGTCCCAGTGCAAGGTCACAGTTACTATACCAATGAATGCAATAGTTCTCAGACATCAGAAAAACATTAGAGAAAAAATAAGTCTATTGTCACAATACCAGAAGCAGCCCTTTTCATGCACTGCACAGAATCCTTTAAATCTTGACCTATTCTAGGGGAAACCTCCATCCTCTCCTTTTACAGTTTATAAAGGATTGTTATTTTCTGTTACAGTTTTACCGTTTTTCATTTCCCTCCTTCACACTGTTGGTAGTTTTATTCTACACATTAGCAGACCATGGAATACCTTGCCTTGTTACTTCCATATTTTCTAATTGCCACACTCCATCATTAGTCAACTGGTTTGTAATGTGGAAGGCAAAGTTGCTATTTCATTTCATGCTACATAATACAATGCTTCTGCTTCAGTAATTACATTGTGCCAGACTTGTGATCAGTTCTGAGATAGCTCTCTCTTGATAGATAGCCCCATCACAGACTGTGTAAGAGTTAAAGGAAGAAACAAATTTTTAATTTTGCTCCTCTGTCATTTCAACTACTTGAATACTGCTTTTCGGGCCAATATTTATCTCGCTGAGATAGGAGGAGATTACAGAATTGAGAAATTAAAAAGAAGAACTGAAGTTTGAAAAGCATTTTCTAAAGTTTTGCATTGCAAAACAGGAAAGATATAAATTAGATGTTCTCCTACTGAAAGCTATTTTGTATTACTCTGTTAATCGAGTGCAAATCTTTTAGTCACCTGTTTAATGTCCTGAAGAAAACCATTACCTGCTTCTTATAACAATTCAAAGGATTATGTGAAACGAGCTGTTGATCTTTCTTACTATTACTGCTTAGTACTAGTGAAAAAGGAAAAAAAAAACCCCAAAAGTTTTGTGTTCAGTTGTAGGAGTGTTTGTGAGTCAAATTATTTCCTTTCAAATAGTCAAATAGTCCTTAGTATAGAATGTGCAGTTTCCTAACAACAGAAAAAATGGCAAGTATCTCTTTTTGTTATTTGGTATGGGGTTTTCTTTTCAAGACCTGCACAGGAAGTGGGCAAGAGTAGAGTTGCTTTTAGATGTGCACAGATCTCCCTGTAGATATCTCCCAGAGACCTAATGGCTTTCTAAATCACTCAGAGCAGAATATAGAACTAATAAAAGAACTATCACTGTTTCTTTTACAAGTTGGGGATACAGAGATCTTTTGGCTCAGAAATGTGGAGGAGAAATTGTGGTCTAATTCAGAATGGTACCCAGGAAAGCTCTTACTCTTAATGGACAAGCTAAGGGTTCTCACTGACCTCTGAGGTGTCTCAGACTGAAAAAATAGCATTTCTGTCAAGTCAAATATGCATTGTCACATACTTTACTAACAATGAATTTGTATTTCTGTTTTCTAAATAGATTCAGATGATCTTTCAGCCATAGACCATCTTGATAACTAAATTATTTTCTGCAAGCAATTCTTTCAGAGTTCGAAATGAACACAAACACTTGCCCTACTTCATTTTTATCACTAAAGAAACGTTCATGTGAATAAAAGTCCACGTGCCAGCTCCTCCTCCTTCCTGGAGCCTGCCAACTTCCCTTCTTTCAGATTGTTTTCCCATCTGCATCATTTATTATAATTGCATTGTTTCAACAAGGAGACAAGGCTGTTTATTTAGGAGGCTGTACTCAGAAGCTAGTCAATTTAGTGGGACTGTTGGCTAGAGAAGAAAATTCAGTCTATTAGAAGATGCCAGCTTTTATTCAGTGTGACCAAACTAATTCAGAAAATAAGTCCCTCATGCCCTCTTCACGCTGTTCTTTTTTGATATATGAGCATTATTGAATATGAGTCGTTGATATGTTTGCAGGAAAGAGTTCCTTCCTGTAGAACAAAAGTCTTTGTGAGAAAAACAGAAACCAAGCTGTGTGAGCTTCAAGTCCACAATTTTTCATCCAAGAGTTCAGGAAGAGGTTAGAGGAGCATAGTTTGAAAAGCCTCCTCCTGAAAACCCTCTGCCACTGCCAAAGGGAAGGGAGCAATCTCCAGGACTCAATCTACCACTGTCCTGTGGGGGCAGAAGGACCCTCTACAAGGCACACATGGTGGCAGGGGCATTGGTTCTTCTTCTGACCAGCACTATGCTGGTCATCCTCATGAATGCCTGCACCTAGAAAAGTTCAAAATGCTCATCAATGTCCCTACTGCTCAACCAGCAGACTGAGTGAGGCTCTTCTCCCCCTCTACTCTGCCCTGGTGAGGCCTCATCTGTAGTCCTGTGTCCAGTTCTGGGCTCCTCAGCTCAAGAGGGATGGAGAACTTCTGAACAGAGTCCAGCACAGGGCCACCAAAATGATCAGGGGACTGGAGCATCTCTCTTACAGGGAAACTCTCAGGAGATCAGAGGTGCAAGTAAGGAAAGAGAAATCATATAACTGGAAGGATGGGAGGGAGCTGCTCACATTAGTTGCACGGCACATTTCCCTACTGGAATATTTCTTGTCAAAGGCCTGGGATATAGGACTGACCAGGGGTGAGTGTCTGAGAAAAGTGAGTAGGTCCAGAATTGTGGCAGATAGAGTTTAATTTTAATTTGAAAGCTAAGAATGGAAATAAGAAAGCAAATTTAAATACAACAGTTACAAGTAGGGAGCTTTGAGTCTACATTTTCAGGTGAATCAATGTCTTCCCATCAAGCTTGTTTTCTGACAGTCTTTGGGGTTTTTTTTCATGATGTAAATTCCATGCTGATCTTTTTTAATCCTGCAGTTTCATTGGGAGTATTTGTCCTTGCCTTATCTCCTTTGTCATTGTTATAAAAAATTCAGTCAACCTGGAGTTCAAACTGAAGTTTTAAATTCTTTTTAAAATCAGTATAGTGAGACACAGAATAAAGCTGTAAAGTATCCTGTTCGAATTTCCCAAACCTGAGGTACAATGGCTGCCTGGATAATTTCTGCCAAAATATAAAGGTTTGTTTTTTTTTTTTTTTTTACCTGGAAAAAGAAGGGAAGTAATAGAGACTGAACAAAAGGAGGAGAAATAAGAGCTTGTTTTAAACAAGTATTAAAGGAGAGAAAAACAAGGGATTTGGGCCAACTGAAACAAAATGCCTCCAAACCCTGGATATTTAAATCTAGCATTTTTAGCTTGTTCCTTACAGAAATCTGACCTCCAATGGCACTACTGTGAATGTCTGCAACCCCGTGAGTTACTGTTTCATAGGCAATGGGAACCTTCAGTGACAAGCAAGTTTGCAAGAGCCAAGCATATTTATGTTAGCAGAAGCAAGAACAGCTTAAATCAGTTCCAATCGCACTCCCCTTTAGTGGCTGCCCCTGCATCTGCATCCAAGTTTGACAACATGGCCCAGCTGACTCAACAGGGTTACAAATGGACAGATAACCTCCTTGCAAAAATAACAGGCAGTTCATCTCTAGAAGCACAGCACATGATACAAAGACTGGAGGAGAATGATAACTGAGACAATTTTCTCTGTAAATAAAGGCTAATGCCAAGACTTACAGGTGTGATCCAGGAGCAGCCAGCACTGCTATGAACTGCACAGTATTTTTCCCAGGGTTAAACAAGAAATATCAGCTTCAAAGGGAGTCTGTCTGACCATTAACTCTCACATATTCTGCACCAACCCCCTTCCCTCCAATCTCTATGTAATATACTGCTGATAAACACAAAGAACAACAGCCAAAAAACTTTTTCTTCCTTTTTGTGTGTGTGCATGTGTGTGTGCATGTGTGGGTATGCAGGAAATCTTCCAAAAGAAACCAAAACAAGAAATGCATCACCAATTATCAAATATACATAAATTAATCTTTTCTGCCTGAAATACCAGTTCAAAGGACATATTCACCTACTCATCACATTTCCCACTGAAATTAACAGAATAAGGTCGTAGGCCCATGAGGAGTAGGCAGGGAAAAAGCCACCACATGTTTACTGCAGCATGTGATAATAACTCACTGCCAAGCGTGGTCAGGCTCTCATCCCACATTGTCCTCCCTCCAATAGTCTTGTGGCTTCCCTGGATTTGGGTGGCCGTGTTGCTCTAGGGTTGTCTCTGAGGAGAAAAGCCTCTCCCAGGTGTCCCAGAGGAGAACTTGGCTTCATATGTCTTTTCCCCGAGTGTCCGTCCAAGGCTGGTGGCTGTGGTAGGGCCTGGGAGGTGCCCTCAGTGACTGCTTGCTGAGGGAAAGGTAGCAGCAGATGGGAGCATCCCTTCACTTGGGTTACAGCTGGAACAGCAAGCTTGCCATGTCTCTGAAGAGAGTAACAGGTAGATCTACAGCTCAATAAAGGCAAGGCAGAGGAGTTTTCTTCTATCTTCACCTGTGCACCTCTGAATGAATCTCACATGGCTGCAGTAAGCATCCTTAGGTCAGTTCTGAGTGGTGGTTGAAAGCCTGGCACCAGCATGTGAAGTACTGTGGGCCGTGGCATATGTGCTCTCTGGTGAGATGCTTGGACCTGTGAGTCTCTGAAAAGAGCACAGAATACTCAAACTGTCTGTGCTAATAAAATATCCCAGTCTGAGTTCCTTGGGAAGTTTAAACACCCTAGGAGGTAGGTGGGTATTGTGAGATGGGAATCAGCAGGCTTCACACAGGGATTAGCTTGTGAAAGCAGGTGACCAGCCCACGCTCCACTGTGGGTGTACCCATTACTGTCAGTGTCTTCTCTATCATCTTTATATGCTATAAATGATAGCATATGCTGACAGATGCTCCTTGTCTGCTTTTAATCCTGATTTTTTTTTTCCTTTTTCAAAATACATAGCTGAAACAAGCAGCCCCTTGGGGCTTCATGGTTTAGTGATGGGCTTGGTAGTGTTAGGTTAATAGTTGGACTTTATGACCTTAGAGATCTTTTCCAACCTAAATGATTTAGTGATTTGATGATTAATTTGCAACAGTTTGTGTTTATCTTGCTATAAATGTTCATTCCCAATGGCAAGGGAAGCCATTCCAGCACTGTTTGTATCCATATCTCCTTTTCTCCGTTGGGACTTTGCTATAGCTGCTCTACTCATTCTTTTGGCTCTATCTCTTTTCTAAAATCCTTTTTAGACAGGCAATTACCCCTCTTTCTAAAAGGAGTAAGTTCAGCTAACTACCTGTGGATCTTGCACAATGTCAAGTCTCTTAGTGGAGGGAATTTGGGAGATATGTGGTACCTGGCCATGAAAGAAGCAGATGGAAGCAAGGAGTCTATGGGGAAGCAGAGCATTATAAGGAGCAGGGGTTTAACAAATGATCTAATATTTTCAATACTCTTTGTTTTGGACATGAATAACTCTTGTTGAGGATGCCTGTTCCCCATTGGGGTGGATGAGACAAGATATGTGTGAGTGGGCAGGTGACTTAAATTTTGTCCGTGATCAGCACTTTAAATTGAACCCTTCACATATCCCAGAATAAGCTGCTACACTGTGTGCTTAACATGAACTCCTCCTCAGTAACCTGTTTCTTCTGTCCCAGGAAACATCTTGCTTCCCTCATATGTCTGAGTTCATTGCTGCCATGCTGGCTGCAAAGGGTTTGAAAGTCAGAACATTGCAGTCATTGGACACATTTTGGAGTGCCCCAAAATCTCAAACAATCATGCTGCCTTTTTCATTTGTGTTCCCTGGGTAGGAGCTGCTTGGCTGCCATACAACTGTTTCCATCTCTCTCCAAGTTGTCCACAGAATCACAGAATCTTGAAAGATCATCTAGTCCAACCCCTCTGCCAGAGCAGGACCACCTAGAGTTAGTCACACAGGGACTCATCCTGTGGGTTTTGAATATCTCCAGAGAAGGAGACTCAACAACTGATCTGAGCAGCCTGTTCCAGTGCTCTCTCACCTTCATAGTGAAGATATTTTTCCTTATGTTTCTTTGGAACCTCTTGTGTTCCAGCTTATACCCGTTTATCATTGTCCTATTGTTGGACACCATTGAGAACATCCTGGCTCCATTCTCCTGACACTCGCCCTTTACGTAGTTGTAAATGTTAATGAAGTGACCTCTCAGTCTCCTCCAAGCTAAAGAGCCCCAGCTCCCTCAGCCTTTCATCAGAAGGGAGATGCTCTCCTCTATCATCTTTGTGGTCCTGCGCTGAACTCTCTCCAGCAGCTCCCTGTCCTTCTGGAACTGAGGGGCCCAGAACTGGACACAATATTCCAAATGAAGTGTCATAAGGGCAAAGCAGAGGCAGAGGAAAACCTCTCTTGACCTACTAACCACAGCCCTTCTAATACACCCCAGGATGCCATTGCCCTTCCTGGCACATTGCTGGCTCATGCTCATGCTGCTGCACACCAAGACCCCCAGATCCCTTTCCCCTACACTACTCTCTAAGAGTTCATTCCCCAACCTGTACTGGTACATGGGGTTCTTCTTTCCCAGATGCAAGACTCTGCACTCATCCTTGTTGAATTTCATTAGATTTCTCTCTGCCCAACCCTCCAGCCTGTCCAGGTCTCCTTGAATGGTAGCACAGCCTTCTGGTGTATCAGCCACTCCCCCCAGTTTAGTATCAACAGCAAACTTGCTGACAGTGCCCTCTGTTCCCTCATCAAGGTCATTAATGAATAGATTGAACAGTACCGGTCCCAACACTGACCCCTGAAGTACTCCACTAGACACAGGCTTCCAACTATATATTGCCATATTGATCACAATTCTCTGCCTTCTTCCCTTCAAGCAGTTAACAATCTACCTCACTATCTGATCATCCAGCCTATACCTTCTCAGTTTTGCTGCCAGAATGCTGTGCGAGACAGTGTCAGATGCTTGACTGAAATCCAGATAAACCATATCCACTGCACTACCACCATCTATCCACCTGGTTACATCTTCATAAAAGGCTATCAGGTTGGTCAAACATGACTTCTCTTGGTACAGCCTTGTTGACTGCTCCTAATGACTCTCTTGTCCTTTAAATGCTTGGAGACAGCACCTAGGATAAGTCATTCCATCACCTTTCCAGGGATGGAGCTGAGGCTGACCAATCTGCTTGGATAATGATCAAGAAGAAGTCCAATCTGTACCAAGCCCACTCAAAGATGATTCACTTCAGTGTTAGATCAAGTTGCTCATGAATATATCCAGCAACTTTTAAACATCTCTGAGAATGAAGGCTCCATATCTCCTCTGAGCAGTTCATCTCCACATTTGACCAAGCTCTCTGAAAATTTTCTTTAAAAATGTCTAACTTGGATTTCTGATGTTGCACTTTTCCAGTGTGCCTCATCCTTTCCCTGCCTGCATGGCCTCTTCAAGTCTTTGTAGCCAACTTTTGATTTGGTGTTTCCCAAGATGCTCTGTATTCCTTTGGAAGGGTCTTCCATTGGATTTGTTCTAGGAAGATGTTTGGATTTCTGCTTGACCATTAGCCACAGCTCAGTACAAAAGATTTGCCTTTTCTATGTCTCATTACAAGGACTTTCTCCAAGTCGTGTCCACTTTTGTGTATACTGCTGTAGCTCTTTCTTTGTTGCTGTTTCATTCACACATCTTTCTGTTTGACAGTAATGGTAGCTGAAACCCTGGAGTTTGGCATTTTTTTCATTATTTTTATTGTGGGCTGACACCAGTCTTCACATTGACTGAAATGTTGCTCAGCAGCATTTATTCATGTGCTGATGCCCTGTATAAATTCTCAATACCACAGTTGGAAAATCTTGAATCTTCTTCTTTCCTCTTCTTTCTTCTGACAAAGAACGTAAGAAAGGATGTCCTAGACAGGGACATCTTTTGTCTTAGCATCATCTTACTGAAGATTTTTTTTTTTTCAATTTAATTTTAGCCTTTATCCAAGAGGGCTGATTAAAAACAAGAGGAGAAAGTTTTCTTATTGATGACTTCATACCTAACCAGAAAAAAAAAAAGCACATTCTCCTGCTTAGAAATTACTACTTTTGCTTTCCACTTTCTGGTAAACCCTGTAGATATATCACCTTTACTGAATGGTGGTGTTTATCCCATATTGCAAACTTAATGTGTGGGTATAAATCTTATTTTCCTAATGGATATTAAATAAATGGGCCTGAGTTAGTACTCTTGAAATATTTATCTTCTTTCAGCTTTAGTTTTAGTCAGAAGGAAGTTAAGATATTTGGCATTTTATACAGAGAGAAGTCTTAAATTTACAAATCTTCCTTTGCCCTTTTTATTCAAAGCCAAGCTCATAAATGGAGCAACTGTTCCCAAACTGTCAGTGTAATGTCACTTGCTTCCATGAAGTCATCACATCGCTTCTGTCTCTGTAACAACATAACATTGTGACATTGATAATGTCACAAAAACATTGCATTACCATCATTTTGAAAATTACTCTGAAGTGATGACTTTAAATGCAGCCTTTCTGCAGTACGTTTTGCAGGAAACCTGCGTGAATCAGCTGTACTAAATATTAATTGCACTGCAGCTTGTAATTAGTAGTAAGGAAATAATATTTCTCACTATTAAAACATGCCATTTCCTTCCTTTTTTTCCTTATTCTTTTCTATGTAACACGAACTGTTGAAAAGGTTTATATGAAGCTAATGTAATTACAATTTGTGCATGAAAATAATAGTGCAACCATTCCCCATATTTTGACTTTCCAAGTTTATGATATGAGCAGCTAGGGGTCTGATGATGCACTGACCAATTTCTACTCGCTTAATTTGCATTCCTTATTTATTGTTTTTTGTAGTTTTCATTATTTAAGTAAGGCTTGGAAGTTGGCTTTTTTTTTAAAGGCTTTTGAGAACTTAGCCCCCACTGAAAAGCAAACTCATAAATTGATTAATGGATAAATGGTATAGAAAACATTGAATGCAATTTAAGATGGACAAATGTAAAACTGTACTTAAGAAGGAGTAATCCACTACATGAATGGAAATGGAAAATGAAGGCTCTGCAGCTTTACTGCAAAAAGTCAGGAAGAAAATGCACTAGCATCCCTATACTCTCACAGGAAGAAAAAAACCCCACCAAATTTAGGAATACTGTTTGCAATGCACAGGAAGGTATCCTGTCTTTTAATTGTGACCACTCATCAGGCGTGAGCTGATGGAAGCTTTTTATATGGGACTTCATGACAGATGTGGTTCAGCTGGGAGGAATCAAGGGGGCAACAGTGTTACCAGCATGAGGTTCAGAAGTTACTCTGAGGTTTGCTGTTGTGGAGAACCAGAGATATTATGTTGCCTCAAAAGAGTGCTCTGGGTGGTGACAAGATCCCCATCTTCATTAGGGGCGAATCAAGGCACCTTGGCACAAAGAAGAGCAACAGTGAAAGAAATCCCAGTGGGTAGAAGAAAGACTTGGGGTTTGGTGTAGGTAAGCTGGAGCAAAGCACCTGAGAAAAGGGGTTTCTGCTCCTCTGGATTTGCTGATTGAGAAGAACGCTACACAAAGTAACTTGTGTGGGTATTGTGTATTGTGTCCATTACTGAGACTTGTAAGAGGATGAGATAGTATGATTCTGCTTCATTTTCACTATGCTGATGGAAAATTGAAAGCCTCTGTTGCCTTTTAGGAATATTAAATCTTCAGAGACCTATTTTCATGTTGACCACAAATTACTGATGTACTACCACATACAATGCCAAAGAGCTCCAGTGGCCTTCAGGAAATGACATGGTGAAAACAATGCTAAATGAAAACATCAGCCCATTTCCTCCTTGGGATAGGTTTATCTATGGAAATAGAATTTGCCAAAAGTAGAATGAAAAGGTTAATGTTCTTATTTTTTTTTTCCTAGGTTAACTTAATATCACAGTGATTCCTGGTTTTCAGTTCCTAACAGAGGTGGCCAGGTCCGAATGGATGGAAAAGTAGGTATCATGGACCAAACCCTTGGGGTTGGACTAGATGATCTCTAAAGGTCCCTTCCAACCCTACTATTCTATGAATCTATGTGCAAACAACTCAAATGTCTTAAAGCCTTCTTTCAGGTTTTGCATTTCACCCGTGACCAAATAAAGTGGGAGAAGAAGGAAGCAGTAGAGTTTCCACATCAGCTACTGTCTTCTGAGCACTGAGAAACCTGTCTGAAAGCAGTGACCTTAACTGCACTATCTCCTGAGCCTGATTCTATTTGATGCTGAGTAAGAGGAGATGGGATAGGAGTTGCACGTTTAAGAAATAAACCTTCCCTTTTGTTCAGGAACTCTGCAGGAATTTCAGACTCAATTGCATCACGATTGCCACTTCAAAGCCTTCAGCGACTAATCACATACTTGGAAAATATCAAACCTAACTTAATCTGACATGGTTATCAGTATAACTCAACCTGTCTGACAGCCTCCTTCCTGAGGGTTGCTACAGCTCCCTTCTGCTCAGAAATGTCTCCAGAGAAAAAGCAGCCATTCCTTCCTAACATTATTCAGAGTGATAATTTCTTGGTTTAAAAGGAGGCTTTCCTGTACATTTCTTTGGGAATTACACAATTTGATGTTTCATATAGTGACTTTTTTTTTTTTTGTTGTTGCTTTGTACTAGAGTTAGTTTAAAATATTCTCTATACTGAGAAAAATAAATGAACCTTTATACCTACTGTCCATATAAATGATCTAATTTTCATACAGTTCCGATTTATTTGTTACCATCTTGGGTCTGGTCTGTATAATAATTCCAGCGATGAGGACCGAAACTGGCCTTCTGCTGGCTGGGGTTTCTTCTGTAGATATTCCACTTGGTGTGAAGAACTAAGTACTAGGCAAACAACATGGGCATGGAAAATTCTTTATTACATGTAGTTAGTTAACTTCTCAAGCTTTAGGAGATGCAAGTTCAAGTTCATGCTGTAACGAAAATGTACCTTGTTAAATGCACAGAGTTGCCTTGTATCTCCAGAGGCTCTCAAGATGGCTGTACTGACCTGCCTTCAGCCCTCTTTGTTCAAATCATCATACCTGAGATATGCTGGAGACACATTTATCATCAGGCCCCAACAGGAAGATGTGTTCCTGCCTCCTCTCACCTCTGCTTTGAAAATTCAAATTCCAGGGCATCCAACTGCTGCTGTAACAAGAGTTCTCACCAGCTCACCAGTGTCATATTAATAAATTAAATTATTTAATTAAGTGTATATCAACCAACATAATTTTTTTGGCATTGAGGGAAGGCAGTCATCTCTAGTGGCTGATGGTTTCTAAATTGCAACTGTGAGAGGAGCATTGAGTCCAAAGTAGTGTGTTTACACACAGAGTGACAAACAAGCAACCTTCAGGCATCAGAGACTGTGAAGTTTGAAGGTAATGATAGCATTGCTGTCCTTGTCTCCCTTGGCTCATTGACATTGCAATTAGAGCTAGTCTCATGCTATTTCATAATGTGGTGGCTACACTTAAGTCATCTTAAGTAGGAATCACCTGACCAAGTGCAGTCATCTGTTGTGTAAATATCTACATTTGAATTAGTCACCATTGGCTGTAGTCAACAAAACGTAAAGAAGACTGATAGGGCAGTGCTTGCCCCCCTGTACTCAGCACTAGTGAGGCCACACTTCATACATTGTGTTCAGTTTTGAGTCCCTCATTACAAGAAGGACATTGAGGTGCTGGAGTGCATCCAGAGACAGGCAACAAACTTGGTGAAAAGTCTGGAGCACAAGTCCGATGAGGAGTGGCTAAGGGAACTAGAGTCGTCTAGTCTGGAGAAAATGAGGATGAGAAGATACACTCTTGAACCCTATAACTACCTGAAAGGAGGTTGTAGTGAGGTGGGAGTTGGTCTCCCAAGTCACAAGTGATACAACAAGGGGAAATGGGCTCAAGTTGTACCAGGGAAGGTTTAGATTAGGTATTAGGAAGCACTTTTTCACCGAGATGGTTATTAAGCACTGACAGAGGCTGTCCAGGGAGGTGGTGGAGTCACCATCCCTGGACATATTTAACGTACACATAGATGAGGTGATGAGGTACATGGATTAGTGATGGGCTTGGAAGTGTGAAGTTAGTGGTTGGACTTCATGATCTTAAAAGTCTTTTCCAACCAAAACAATTCTATGATTCTATGACTATCTCACCCACAAATAATCATCCAAAATAAGTCAGATATACTGCATCCTACAAGTTCCTAGATAGTTACCTTGGAGATGTTTAGAGTCAGTGAGGGCTACCGCAAGTGCCATCAGATTTTCTCAGAATAACATTGAATTTTCTATAGGCTTTCTATCAGTTATTTCTTAATCTTTGTGATGGAGCTTTTAAAAGATGACTTTTTTTAAAGAATATTGATTCTGTCCTGTAGCCCAAAAAAAAAAAAAGCTCTTTTTTTTTTTTCCTTATAGTTGTTTTAAAATCAAGTGTCAGGGAAGTTCTGGTAAATGACAGTATTGCAGGAGAGCAGAATATAACAGTATTCTTTTTTAAAACACAAGCAAAATTAATTTTTGCAGTCTTGTAGCCTGGTCACCAAAGCATGGAAAGTCTCTCACATGCCTTGGCATGGCAGTAGGAGGGAAGACACCACATCTGTTATTTTGGTATAGACTTGGTGACTACTGTAATGTGTAAAAAAACACTTTCGGAGGAGTTACTGGATTTAAACTACAACAGTCTTGCACCTTCGATATTCTCCAAAACTTCTACAAAATTAGACCAGAATGGGTTTTAAAAAATCTTGCCAGATTAGATCTTCCCATCCACACTAGTGGTTGCATTTGTCCATCAATTTTGAGTTCATATAAACAATTAGTATCAAGTCTAAGACTGAGAAGATCAATTAGTATCAGGCATAAGGTGTTAGTACTGGAATCCTTACAGGAACAGCTAAAATATACAGTAACTTGAAAAGTCATATAATTTTTTCCAAAGTCTTAGGAAGATATATAATTCATCTTAAAGCACTTCAAAGTCTACTTCAACAGCTTAGCCTTGTTGAAGGTCTTTAGGCCTATTAGAGATATATCACTTTAAAAAGACATTTGGGGTATGGCCTTTATAACTTTTTAATGTGTGATGCTAATGGAAGATGATGGATTGGAGAGGTAGGAGCATGAATCCTCATTTTAGCCACAATGAAAGACTCACTGCAGCACACGGTCCTCTGAAGTGTAATGACTGCTTGCCTTAGTCTCACAGAATCACATACTCACGGAATCATTACAGTTGCCGGGGGTTGTTGTGACTCAAGTGCAGGACTTTGCACTTGGCCTTGTTGAACCTCATACAATTGGCCTTGACCCATTGCTCCAGCCTGTCCAGGTCCCTATGAAGAGCCTTCCTGCACTTAAGCAGTTCTACACTCCTGCCCAGCTTGGTGTCATCTGTGAATTTATTGAGAATGCACTTAATCCCCTCATCCAGGTCATTGATAAAGATGTTAAACAGAACAGGGCCCAACACTGAGCCCTGGGAAACACCACTCGTGACTGTCCAATAACTGGATTTAATGCCATTCTCCATCACTCTCTGGGCCTGGCCATCCAATTTTCTCATCTAACAGATGCATCCAGAATTTGAGCTGTTACACAGGTAATAATACACGTTTGCATTTAAGTAACAGCTTGGGGTATGTGTTACTACGTACAAATCTTCTCTCAATGCAGGGCAAAAATAGAACATTAGGAAAATGTTGTAAATGTTGAGGATGGTCAGAACTTGGAAGAGGTTGCCCAGAGAGGTTACGCAATCTCAGCAGAAAATTTTGATTTCCCTGAGAATCCTCTCTAACTTTGAAACTGGATCTAACTTCGAAACTGGATCTAACTTCAAAACTAAATTTGTTTTAAATGGACATTTGAAGCAAACAAGCTCCAAAGGTCCCTTCCAATCTAAATTATTCTATGATTCTTGTTTATTAGTTTGAGCTTGCCCAATCTTGCATTAAATGCAATTGCAATGAAATCAATAAGTTATTTGGAATTTGTGACACTTCGCTCATTTAGAAAAGAAAGTTACTCTAAATTTCTGTTTATAATTCCACTGGTGGCTTCTTACCCTGAGACATTCCAGCTGAATTGTAACTGTTACATGCTGTAACTGTATGTAATAGTACACTGTCATGGTATTAATTATTCCATGCCTACCATAAATGTCTGCAGCTCCTTGAAGGCTGCCCTTCTTTTCTTGCTTTTGACATTAGTGCAGTAGGTACTTCTGACAGTTGAGAACTTTAGGAGCTCCCTTCTGCTGTGTCTAGTCATAGATGAGGGTCTGCTCACACTTTGAGATGGCAGAAAAACACTGGAGTCTCTACACCAAAGCAAAAAATCTTTGTTCTTCATTCTCTCATCCAATCAGGGTGGAAGCCAGTACAGAGCTACTAAGGAGCAGAGGCGAACAGGTACCACTCTCCTCCTTCACCCTTATACCACAGTTACAAGCAGTGGTATGAAGTTGTACTCTTTTTGTCAGAGGCAAATTCGACTCAGAACATGTACATTTGCTCCCAGGGTCATTCTTAGGTGAAACTCAGCAATAATGAGAATTTGTCTAAGACTAATTTTGCATGCAAGGTCCTCAGACAGCAAGTCTGTACTGATTTTGAATTTAACTGGTGTTTAATAGGATACAGCACCAGTGTAGGAGGGTAGAATGTGTAGAACAAAACCTAACTAACATAACAGTAAATGTCAAAGCAGCCATGTACTACAATATGATTCACACCAGCACAGCAGACACTTATTTTTAAGGCAAGTCTAGTATTCTAAGGATTAGTGTTAATAGTTGCATCTGATTACATCAAAACTGACATTACTTTAAAAGCAGATAAATACATGTGTAATTCAGCTCATATTTAAGATAGTTAAATGTAGATCACAGAATCACAGTCATTATGGTTGGAAAAGACCTTTAAGTTCATCAAGTCAAACCGCTAACCTCACACTGCCAGACTCATCACTAGACAAATCATATCCCTCAGCACCTCATCTATACATCTTTTGAACATCTCTAGCGATGGTGACTCCACTACCTCTCTGGGCAGCCCATTCCAATGCTTAACAACCCTCTCGATAAAAATGTTCTTCCTAATCTCCAAGCTAAACCTCTCCTAGTGCAACTTGAGCCCATTTCCTCATTTCTATACAAAAATTGTCTAAGATGTTTGCATAGTCTACTGAGATCTCGTCAATGGAGGCTTGAAAACAATTTCTTTCAAGGCTTCTTCCAGGCCTTCCAGTTCTGTGATTCGTTATGATTCTGTGACTATAGAACACAATTCAGCTACTCTGTCACAGGGACCTGGTACAGTTTGAGATGTCTTAGGCCATCTGACACATCTGCATAGAGCTCTTAGATCTGACCCAAGATCTACAGGAAGTCTCTTACTCTTCTAGACTTGTGATAGAAAGTCAGGTGGGATACTTGATCATCCCAAGTGATTCTAGATGCCTAGTTTTATGCAAAAGAAATGAGTCTTTCATTAATCAAAATNACTTAAGCAGTTCTACACTCCTGCCCAGCTTGGTGTCATCTGTGAATTTATTGAGAATGCACTTAATCCCCTCATCCAGGTCATTGATAAAGATGTTAAACAGAACAGGGCCCAACACTGAGCCCTGGGAAACACCACTCGTGACTGTCCAATAACTGGATTTAATGCCATTCTCCATCACTCTCTGGGCCTGGCCATCCAATTTTCTCATCTAACAGATGCATCCAGAATTTGAGCTGTTACACAGGTAATAATACACGTTTGCATTTAAGTAACAGCTTGGGGTATGTGTTACTACGTACAAATCTTCTCTCAATGCAGGGCAAAAATAGAACATTAGGAAAATGTTGTAAATGTTGAGGATGGTCAGAACTTGGAAGAGGTTGCCCAGAGAGGTTACGCAATCTCAGCAGAAAATTTTGATTTCCCTGAGAATCCTCTCTAACTTTGAAACTGGATCTAACTTCGAAACTGGATCTAACTTCAAAACTAAATTTGTTTTAAATGGACATTTGAAGCAAACAAGCTCCAAAGGTCCCTTCCAATCTAAATTATTCTATGATTCTTGTTTATTAGTTTGAGCTTGCCCAATCTTGCATTAAATGCAATTGCAATGAAATCAATAAGTTATTTGGAATTTGTGACACTTCGCTCATTTAGAAAAGAAAGTTACTCTAAATTTC
The DNA here is from genome assembly GCA_013401255.1 of Urocolius indicus. Lineage (NCBI taxonomy): Eukaryota > Metazoa > Chordata > Aves > Coliiformes > Coliidae > Urocolius > Urocolius indicus. The sequence continues at coordinate 356,563 of WBNH01007505.1, forward strand.
TGTTTATAATTCCACTGGTGGCTTCTTACCCTGAGACATTCCAGCTGAATTGTAACTGTTACATGCTGTAACTGTATGTAATAGTACACTGTCATGGTATTAATTATTCCATGCCTACCATAAATGTCTGCAGCTCCTTGAAGGCTGCCCTTCTTTTCTTGCTTTTGACATTAGTGCAGTAGGTACTTCTGACAGTTGAGAACTTTAGGAGCTCCCTTCTGCTGTGTCTAGTCATAGATGAGGGTCTGCTCACACTTTGAGATGGCAGAAAAACACTGGAGTCTCTACACCAAAGCAAAAAATCTTTGTTCTTCATTCTCTCATCCAATCAGGGTGGAAGCCAGTACAGAGCTACTAAGGAGCAGAGGCGAACAGGTACCACTCTCCTCCTTCACCCTTATACCACAGTTACAAGCAGTGGTATGAAGTTGTACTCTTTTTGTCAGAGGCAAATTCGACTCAGAACATGTACATTTGCTCCCAGGGTCATTCTTAGGTGAAACTCAGCAATAATGAGAATTTGTCTAAGACTAATTTTGCATGCAAGGTCCTCAGACAGCAAGTCTGTACTGATTTTGAATTTAACTGGTGTTTAATAGGATACAGCACCAGTGTAGGAGGGTAGAATGTGTAGAACAAAACCTAACTAACATAACAGTAAATGTCAAAGCAGCCATGTACTACAATATGATTCACACCAGCACAGCAGACACTTATTTTTAAGGCAAGTCTAGTATTCTAAGGATTAGTGTTAATAGTTGCATCTGATTACATCAAAACTGACATTACTTTAAAAGCAGATAAATACATGTGTAATTCAGCTCATATTTAAGATAGTTAAATGTAGATCACAGAATCACAGTCATTATGGTTGGAAAAGACCTTTAAGTTCATCAAGTCAAACCGCTAACCTCACACTGCCAGACTCATCACTAGACAAATCATATCCCTCAGCACCTCATCTATACATCTTTTGAACATCTCTAGCGATGGTGACTCCACTACCTCTCTGGGCAGCCCATTCCAATGCTTAACAACCCTCTCGATAAAAATGTTCTTCCTAATCTCCAAGCTAAACCTCTCCTAGTGCAACTTGAGCCCATTTCCTCATTTCTATACAAAAATTGTCTAAGATGTTTGCATAGTCTACTGAGATCTCGTCAATGGAGGCTTGAAAACAATTTCTTTCAAGGCTTCTTCCAGGCCTTCCAGTTCTGTGATTCGTTATGATTCTGTGACTATAGAACACAATTCAGCTACTCTGTCACAGGGACCTGGTACAGTTTGAGATGTCTTAGGCCATCTGACACATCTGCATAGAGCTCTTAGATCTGACCCAAGATCTACAGGAAGTCTCTTACTCTTCTAGACTTGTGATAGAAAGTCAGGTGGGATACTTGATCATCCCAAGTGATTCTAGATGCCTAGTTTTATGCAAAAGAAATGAGTCTTTCATTAATCAAAATCACTTTTTGATCACCTTCATTTAATTTTCCCACATATGCTATCCTTTGCTCTACCTGATTCTCTGTGGTGCTTGAGATACCTTTGGGACTGTCAGACATGACTCAAGGTTGATAGAACACTTTCTGGACTCTTAGCTGGAGACCAAGCAGCATGGCTAGGGGCATCCCATGGGAAGGGAAAAAAAAAAAGTCCAGGTTCATTGAATCATAGAATCATTTGGTTGGAAAAGACTTTTAAGATCATCAAGTCCACTACTAACCTCACTGCCAAGCCCGTCATTGAACCATGCCTCTCCGCCCCTCATCTACACGACTTTTTAATATCTCCAGGGATGGAAGTCCACCACCTCCCTGGGCAGCCTGTGCTCTTGTCTAACAACCCTCTAAGTGAAAAAATTCTTCCCAGTCTCCAATCTAAACCTCCCCTGGCACAACTTTAGGTCATTTCCTCTTGATCTATCACTTGTTACTTGTGAGAAAGAACTGATCCTCACCTAGCTACAATCTCCTTTCAGATAGCTGTAGAAAGCAAGTTCTCCCTTCAGTCTCCTCTTCTCCAGACTAAACAACCTCTCTTGTCTCAGCTGCTCCTTATCAGACTTGTTCTCCAGAGCCTTCACCAGCTTTCTGTACCCAAATCCTTTGTGAGGGAAAAATCTTGGAAAAATGTTGATGGTATTTGAGTAAATGTCTCAGTATTAGTTTATTCCTTTAATTAATAGCCTTCTTTGCTTATGTTTTGTCCCTTTGAGCCATTCATTGCCATGAAGCTGCTAGAAGAAGGTGGCCAAAGAAAGAGTAAGGGGAGAGGGTGGAGGAGAGTTGTGATCACTGTGCTTGGAGGATAGATGTGGCCCAGCAGCTACCAGGAGATGCTCTGCTCCTTCTCAAACCCTCATATGCATAGGAATCACAGAATGGTAGGGGTTGGAAGGGACCTCTAAAGATCATCTAGTCCAAACCCCCTTCAGAAGTAGGTCCACCTAGATCAGGTCACTCTGAAATGTGTCCAGGCAAGTTTCAAAAACCTAGAGAGAAGGAGACTCCACACCCGCTCTGGGCAGCCTGTGCCAAGGCTCCTTCACCCTTAAAGTAAAAAGTTTTTACTTAAGTGCAACTTTTTGTGTTCCAGCTTTTGCCCATTACCCGTTGTCCTGTCACTGGACACTACAGGAAAAAGTGTTGCTACATCCTCTTGACAAACACCTTCTAAATACTTTTAAGCATTAAAGAGGTCCTCCCTCAGTCTCCACCAGGCTGAAAAGTCCCAGATCCTACAACCTTTCCTCATAAGAAAGATGCTCTACTCAATCATCTTGGTGGCTCTGCACTGGGCTCTCTCTAGAAGTTCCCCATCTTTCTTGAGCTGGGGAGCCCAGAATTGAACACAGGACTCCAGATGAGACCTCACCAGGGCAGAGTAGAGGGGGACAAGAACCTCACTTGATCTGCTGGCCACACTCTTCTTGATGCATCCCAGGATGCTATTGAATGTCATGAATGGAGATCATGGCATTCCTGATCCTGACTTGAGGAAGGGATTTCCTCCACTGGGTCATATTTCCTGCTCATGGGGAAGAGAGTGACTTCTGTACTTATTTTTTAAAGGATGGGGGAGGATACAGAGAGGAGTGAGAAACTAGTATTTTTGGAGAAGGGGGAAAAGCACGAGAAAAGATGTCTGAGGGGTAACTAAGATAGATATGTGAAGACGATCATAGCAATCATGCAATGGTTATCCCCTTGGAATAAAACAGAGTGAGTGTCTATGACTGATACCCTGAGATTGCTTTCTCAGCCACTTGAATTCTACCCAACTCTGCTGCAGCATTTTCCTGTTTTCTTTTGTTTTTAAAAAAAGATATCATTTTATGACAGGCATCTGCAAAGTCACAGTGTGCTCTTTACCTTACTAAGTTTTCCTTGAGCAAAGTGCTCCTTTGCCAAGGACAAGGCTTGGAAGTGGGGAGAGGATGCAGCAACTCACTGCTGTGGCTAGTGGCCCCATGCCCTCAGTAGGTCATGGCACTCCATGGCCACACTGCTTGGCAGCTGCATTTCTCACGCTGCTCTTTCGTGAATGCTCTCTGTGGGGATCCTCAGTAGCTACTGACACCGGAAAACACATCTCAAAGGACTTGGCAATCTTGTTGCCAAGTGGAAACCTGACTTAGGCAATTAAAAATAGGCTCCATGGTGTGACATTCCTGACTGCAACAATGGGCTGTTTGCCAAAGGTGAAAAATAAATGTAATTCATTAAAGAGAGAGGGAAGCATATAAAAGCAGTAACATTGGAAGACAGTAAAATAGCCCAGGACAGCACTGGCACTGCTCACAGTCCTGAACAAGGAAAGGATGAAGACAAGCTTCTGGAAAAACAGACATAGACAGTAGAACAAAATAGACAGCAACCTTCACACTCTTGTCTCCCAATCTGTTCAGTCTCTAATATGTTACTTTATGAAAAAATAAGACAAACACTTTTTAAAAACAAACAAACAAAAACAACCCAGAAGTTGCTTTTTGAACACAGCTGTAAAATTACGTCTGAGATGGAGCTCCTGGATTTACTCAAATAAGATAAAGCCAGACAACTAGCCATTCTGGCCACAGAAACACAACAGCTCACAGTAACTCATGAATGAGCTAAACATGCCAGTTAAACAATGTTATAAAGTAGAGTTTAGTTACAGTGATTCACTGTAGTGTTATGTGTCTTTTTCTCAAAGATCCCTGCACACTTTGTAGTCATTGTGTCTTAGGGGTAAGCATCACCTTATTTTTGTCTTTGCCTGCACTGTCCAGCCCTGGTTGCCCTCAGCCTACTTAGTGGACAGACTGAGGCTCTTGCTACTGTGATTCAGCAGTTTGGTGGTTTGATGTCTACTTTGAGATAAGGTCATTCACTCTGATTCCTTATTTCCCATCAGTAACCATAAAAGTTGTCTAGAGCATTTGAGGTAAGAAATTCATATCTACATCATTGATACCTCAACTGCAGCTAACACCTGCTTTGCTACTTTGTGTACCTTTGTCTGTATCACACAGGATGAGTATCAACACAGCATTGTTTTTGCTTGGTCATCCTTGCTGCAGTTATTCAGAGTTGGTGGTTGTTTGACTGTGTAAGGCTCCTCCATGTGTCCACCCCCCCTCTTTATGAGAGAAGCACCATCCATAGAGGCTTTAGTGAAATGCAGGCCCTTTGAACTTGACCCCTCACGGGCTTGGCAAAATCAGAAAGACATTAGAAGCTATGGTTAATCCAAATTTGTCCCTGTTTGGGGTCTGGGCTCTGGCATGGAGCTGTTATGCTGATGGCAATACTCTGGATTTGGAGATCACTGCAGTGTGACCAAAGAGCGTGGCCATTGCAGAAGAGACTCGCTACAACTTTGCACCTACAGACATGCCTCCTTCTGTCAACATTTGGCTTTATATTCCAACAGTGCCTGCTAGCCTTTCCCTGGCATGCCACTGAAGAGCTGGCTGATGAAAACTGAGCTTGCTGGGTACCAAGCTTGCTGTATCTATCACATCAGTCCAAAATACTGTCATTTGTACTTTCCTGTTGTCTGGCATCTCATTCCTTGACCTACCTAAAGAACAAACCAGAACTAACCTCTCAGAAAGGGTTTTAACAACCAGTGCTAAAATAAACCTCTCAGAAAGGGTTTTAACAACTAGAACTAAAATACCCAGTGAACAAATCATGACAATACATTGTCAGCTTCAAGTCCCTGCTCCCTAAGGACTTAAAAACTCTTCATAAATGTGCAGGGACTCTGTCTCTGATAAGGTCCTGCATCCTGTGGTAAGGAATGAACCACTTTGTTCTATTTTCCAGGTGACATCCCTAATGATCAGAAAACAACTCAAGCTCTGTCGATATTATAAGAACGTTTGTTGTTTTATTCTTTTTGGTGGGTACAAAAACCACAGTTTCTTACACAGAACAAGATTATAAATAATATCTGTAACATGAGTGACCCGTAGTCTCTTTTGATTCTACACTGCAGACTGATGACGTACTCTAAACATTTTATCATTTTGTTTCTTGTATTAGACAGATGCAAATCTGTGGAACACGGAATGATGGAACAGAATGAAGGTAACAGCAAACAAGAGGATGATCAACAACTTTTATAAAAAAAAAAGTCTCTGAATTTTATTACAGTGATGGCATTTTATATCAATTATTGCAATGAATTGTTCCCTAAGATGGTTAGAAAAAAGAATTGTGTTGTCCTCTACCGAATTTACATCAGTTAAAAAGCAAGCATGTTTCAATATTCCTCTTTTTTCAAAGAAAATGTAAATAATTTCTTTATTTTTCACAGGATTTACATATTTATTATTTTCTTATCACAGTTTAGTGATTCATTTCTACAGCCGAACAGCTGAGTATTCTTCTGTTGTATATATGAATGTTCTGGAGACACAGGTTAGCATGTTCATTGACTTCTATAGCTATTTTTCTCTCTTTGTCAACACAAAGACCAAAATGTTGTTCTTTCTGAGCATGTTCTTCACAGTTTAATGCGCTAAATTGGCAAGTCTTATTAGTTTTAAGTCCACTCAAGTGAAATTTGTTGCTGTTAATACACCCTTCCCAGCCCCCTCCCCCAACAAAACTAAATTATGAATTTTCCTGATATAAAATCTGAGTTTGGGTTTCCGAGCTGAGCTCATGCACACATTGTTGCTGATGATGTCCGGCGCATTTGGGCGTACTTCCCTTTCTCAGCCAAATCATTAGTTCATCAATGACACTCCCATGTCGTTACAGTCTGTGCTGTGTTCCCATCAGTCACCAACACAGTTTGATTAAGGCACTCGATTAATTTTTTGGTTTTTATGGTAGGTCCGATGCAATTACAGCCAATCCTGAACTTTGCCTAATTGCAGTTCCAGTATGCACGGCCTTCGGGCAGTCGGGAGTCAATACGCGTCCGTTTTCTCCCACACTCCCTGTGATGGATAATCTGGCTTTGTTTCTTATGGCTTCAGAAAAGGTAAGCTAGGTTCGAGAAAAATAAAAGAAGAAAAGAGGAAAGTGTTACAATGTTTCTGTCCTTCAACCAACCGTAACACAGCAAACACCAAAATATTAAATTTTAGACATCTGCATTTTTTCATATTAACTTTAAATACAATAATAGTAATCATCAAAAATATCATACATAGCATCTAGGTCTACTAGGGGGAAAAAAGACTAGCAATTCGGAGGGTAAATTTCATCATAATAAATCATTATTGATTTAAATATAAAATCCGAATTTGATCGGTAAATTACCTTTCAGCTAAACTGCTTTGAACTTTATTTATATACAGCAAAATGAGAATCAAGACCTTTTACAAACCTGGAGGCATAGCATCTGTGAATAAAGTCATGCACAGGTGTTTACAGGCTTAGACATTCTTCAACTAAGAATGTCAAGAAAAAATATAAGTACTGAAAATTAGTTACATTTACAATAGCTGTATCAGCTGTATTTGTGATAATGCCATGGATCAAACCTAAAGAAATCACTACTTCTTTTCACAATGCACATATTTAGCATCAGTAAATCTGAGAACTTGCCTCAAATATCTTTTCATATATATATTTTCCTACAATTAAAGAAGGTGGGAACTTTCAAAGGAAATGTAGTTTACTGAGAGAAAATACAGTCTTCTGTAGTTTTCTACGTTAGGTCTAAATTTTCCATGAGAGTGTTTAATTTTTTATTATTAAAAATCTTAATTTCAGGTAAATCAGAACAAAATACCTTGTTTACAGACTAATTGACTCTAGTAAAAAAATTTGATTTGCTAAAAAAAAAAGAATTACAGTTATGCTGTCTAACTTTAGTCATCAAAAAAATCAGTAACATAATCTAAAAGAGCTCTACCATGGGATAACTAGGAACAAGGAAAAGCTGAGGCTAAATTATCAGGCTAAATGATCTCTAGATTACTAAAATTAGGAGAAGTGTCTAAGGTCAACTAATGCAGAAAGGACATGGGGAACAATGGGCACCCAAACTACACTACTCTGAAACAGATTTCAAAGATAACATGTTAAGATATCAGTTATGGGAAAATCTGGTTCCTGGTCAGCAGAAGCTATAGTCTACAACTTACTTCTGTAATTAGTGTGCGGGGATGCAATTTGAAACACCAATTGAAAAAACAGAGACAGGAAGGTACATTCACATAGGAGCAAAGGGATGACCAACACCATAAATTCATTTTGCCTTATTACTGATCTCTTTATTTAGATCTTTGTCCCTCTGAGCCCAGTTTCTCCTGAGGTAGCAGTGAAATCTTGAGCTGCTGTTTGATATGCTGAAGTTACTTTTATATATGAGTGTGTGTATGTATAAAGATCAGGGAAATTCTTTAAAACTTCAAAACATTTCTACTGCTTCTGGGGGGACTTCAATAAAAATGTACCATTCTAATATTGCATTGCTGTCTGTAGCTCCTGCAAAAAAGAACTGCCAAAAGCATAGCTGCTACTGTGGCACAGCTTAGATATAAAAGCAACTTTCCAAATCAATTACTCTAAAAACTTCAGCCCTCACAAGCAGCCAAATTAAGGAAAAAACCCGGCTTGCAGAGGGTGTTATGGAATTCCCCTTACGTTGAGAAACCTTGGCTTTGATAACAATTAATTGCAATGTCCAAAGCCACCCTTCGAGAAGCAGCTTCCCTGCTGCCACGTTGCTTTGTGACAGGGAGTGCTACCAAATATATCTTGACTCAATTCAACAGCTAGATATAAAAATAGAGGCAAAGGTAGTGAGGGAGTGGGGACTTGGGCCCATACAAGTACCAAAAACCTCAGCTACTTCCCAGCAGCAAATAAAACTGCATTCTCAAAGCACAGACACAATCCAATGTGGTGAAACTTCACATAGTGTACGTCCAGAGTCCCACTGCAAACAGATGTCAAGGACTGGTAACTGCCTGAGGAAATGCACGGAACATCTTTTGGTCAATGGCAAGAAAAAGCAAAGGGGATTTAGTTTTGGGGACGAGATGAGGATCCCAACCAGATTAGGATACAAACTTGGGTGGAAAGGGGACAGCTTACTCCAGATGGGCTCATCTCCCTAGAAAGTCATCACTATGTACCAACATCTCTCCACTGCTTTGATCAGCTCTCTGTTCATAGGTGTTCAAGGTTTGCCACTGGGGAATCTGAGAGAGCTCAGATTTATACAAGATATACAAGACCTGACTAACTGTGGGTTTGTAGCTCAGTGTATATTGCTTTGTGGCCACAACACACTCAGGACAGAAAGACATTAAAAGAGATCCACTAACAACAAAAAAAGATAACAACAAACAATTTGTCAGCAGCCTTCCACAGAAAAATAGAAAAAGCTGCATTAAAACAACTCTTCTCTTCTCATAGCAGAGATTAACAGCAGCCCAGCAACACCACGGAGACAACCCAGACAGTTAACAAAGCCAGAACAGCAGGTCAAACTTGTACTTGGGAAGGTGCCATGAAGTCAAGTAACCAGGTAAGCTTCTGTGTTGTTATATTTTAAATTATGCTATAGGTAATAAGCCAGGCCAATACTCTACACCACTGTGTCATTACAATTTCAGATTTATGGCCTGGCTGAAGAAACAGTTTCAGGAGTGGCTGGGATGAGAGGGAAAAGTCGTGATATTTTCTGTGAATGTTACCCAACTTGTGAAAATATCTGTGCAGTAAGTGTATGCAGTTCATAGTGATAATGTGGTTTTAAATTTGTTGTTAGTTTTGATTACATTAGTTGTGGAATTAATCCCACGAAAACCCTGACTGCCCTGTTCCTATTGAGAAATATGGATTTAGGAAAGTGGTGTCCTCAGGCTAAATAATACAAACACCCTAACCTGTGTGGGTTATTTTGCTATTCAGGCTCCTCTAGTATCCGGGTCACATGGGAGTGTCTTTAGCATAAATATTTAAGATGAACTTTTAATGAATTTTCTATCTTGAATAGGGAATTGGAAGCATACAATACAAAATAATTGCATTACACATTTACTGAGCCATCCTGTAAGCATTTTGTCTTTTTTTTTTTTTGCAATTAATGTAATGATTTTTTCATTGCTTGTCACAGTTTCATAATTATTTTCATTTATGAGGGACAACAGCATGAGATGGGAGAGCAAGAGAAGGCAGCTGAACTGGCAGCTGGTTCATAAGCTTCATGCACCCCTCAGAAGGCCATGGAGAGGCAGTGGTGGTGGCTGGCTGGAGACTGGGACAATCCTTTTGAAAGTTTGGGCGTTTGAGGTGAGGAACGGATTAGGGCTTTTCCCTAGAGCAGCTGGAAGGAAGGCTGCTAAGCTTTGCACTGCTCTCAGGGCACCAGCTCAACTAATGTACTAAGGGCTTACTACTGATACAAACAAAGGGAAAACTGCTGGGAAGAGGAAGGGACTGGTCCCTCCTGAAAGCAAACAACCTTCCTTGCCTTCCCTTCTCAATGTCTTTATCTCACACACAGAGACCAGTCCTTTACCATACAGACTAGTCCAGTCATACAGACTATTCCTATGCTTTCATCTTCTGCTGTCTCACAGGGCAGTGGATCTCTCTGAGGCAACTTGCTTTTCACTGGATTAAACTAAAAGAAAACACATAGTAATGAACATTACTTGTCAAGTGGGTTATTCAGCTATTTTACATGAGTTTAGAACACACACTATTAAAATTATTTGATGTTAGCTTAACAGGTCAGTGTGTTGGTTACTCATGCAGGTTAGAATTGTCAAGCATCTTTCCATATTAGCAAGTTTTAGTCCCAGCAGGATCCCTTTACTCCTTGGATAAATAACCATTATCGAAGGGTTCAAAATGCATGACAGACATACTTCTGCAGAAGTATGTGTAACCAGTGTTGGGCTCTGTACTGCTGCCAGCTAACAGAGATTCGTGACTGGCACATGTATGAGCAGATGGCATAGTCACTGTGTACAAATCAGGGCACACACGTAACCTCTGCCAGGAGAGGATCACTCCACCTTGGCAATCTTCCACACACGGGCCCTTTCTATAAGAAGTTCATATGTTGAAATTTTTCAGGTAACTACTACAGTAAATATGTAGAATGAAGAATTTCAGAAGTCGAGTTGCTCAAAATCCTAGCTCTTTCCATATTTTTTTTTGGTGAATTTTTAAATTTCTGCAAGCTAAAATGTTTTCAAGAGATTATCAGAAGTTTTGACTGACCCAAACACAAAAGTTCAATCAAATAAAAAGCAACATGGGAATTTATTTTTTTTTCCTATAAAAATTCGTCTCTGTATTGCAAAAAATCCCACCAAAATCCAGACTTTAGAGAAAAGTACTTATGAACCTTCCTTAAAAAATAAAACTCAGTTAGCTCTTATTTTTCTTTCAAGAAAACAGTAAGGATAAAAAAATACTAGGAGTATAATCATAATGTTTGTTGCACTTGAGTCACAGAGTTTTGTGCGAACTCAAGGGACTTTCAAGTCATGCCATGTTCAGCATGCAAAGACAGTTTGGGTCAGGTCACTGTATGCCTGAAAGCTTTGATTTTATGTTTGTTTGCTTTAAGACTATGCTTTGGATGCATTGCACCCTGGAAACCTGATAAGGAATGTGTTTTCTGGGACTCTTATATCAGCCTAAGGACACTATTAGTAGCGGACACATCACTTAAGAATTTAAAGGGAAAAGATCTCTTCCTTTGTATTTTGCACAGTTACTTGTACGGGATTACTTCTTTTTAAGACCCTTATTAATGACAGTAGACCGTGAACTGGGGAGATGAAATATTAGCATCTGGAAGTCCTGATTCCCAGTCCAGAGTAATGAACACTGGCCTACATTCTTGGAGTTCTCTGCCACCTACTAGGCCTCATGTTTTCACTAGTGAGCCAAATGCACAGCTAAGACTTTTTTTTTTCTCTCCTTTTTTTTTTTTTTTTTTTTTTTTTAGGAGGAAATTAGATAGCTCTGTCAAAATGAAAATATACCTATGGCCATGACTTCTGGTACAGCAGAGGACAAAAGAAAACTACACAGTGACATGTTTGGGCCAGTTTCCCAGCCAGCACGCACCAAGCCCCTCCCTTGCCCCCCGAGAACCCACCTATTCCTCGCAGCGCTCCAGCTACCATGCTCAAACACCATTCTCTGCTCACTCTGTGTTTGCTCTGTACTGTATGGTTCGGTATTGTACCGGCTGTGCCTTTAGACTGTAAGCTCTTCGGGACAGGGACCTGTTTTGTGTTTGGCACACTTCACCTATCGTACAGCGCCGTGTACTCCAGCGCTATATAAATAATAAATAAGAAATGGTAATTGTATCTCCAGTTGTTTCCTCCAAAAAATTTTCAAGGTGGCAACATAAAAATTATACTCTTCTACTCTTCTCCCTAAAGTTTTGTTTCTTACTTCCACTATGGGGATGGCTCAGTAATTTCAGGAGAATGTAGCTCAAGCCTTTTGTTAATAGAGGGGATATGTGGTCTTCTATTTGCAAGGGCAAGGGAACTTGAGGTAGCATGAAAGGGCAGGGTTTTAGCTGCACCTTCACTTACAAAGCAGCCAGCATAGCTCGGGTGCTACGTAAAAGTTATATTTAGAAGCTCAATTTGGTGCTACGTGCTATTTCTAAAGGTCAGAGAGTTGATTTGACTAATGATTAGTTGGCAAGGTACTCACGGCACGGACGAGAACAAGTACATTATTAAACCATCCCTGCACATTCACTCAGGGAAACTGCACGGGATGCAGCTTAGCACCAGTGGTTCAGTCTCTGAAACCACCGTGTGAGCATTTAACATACACTAGCCCTGACCAAGGTAAGAGGGCATGCTACTGAAAGCTGGGGAGGATCATCAAGGTCTATTCACTAGTTAGTGACTTTTTGTGGTTGTTATAATGGGAAAAGGTTGACCTGAAGCAAAATATTGTGGAAAAAATGCCACACAAAAAACATGTACCAAAGGCAGGGTGAAGGAACAGTGTGGGGAGGAGGGAGAGAAGGTAAAACAACATTTAGACTTCTTGTAACAGTGCCTTGTCTTCTGTTAGGTAAACTATGGTTCAGTGATGTTGCCTATCCTAAATCTTGATTATAACAAAGCCTCAGTTAGGGCCAGCATCAAATAATAAAAGCTTACACCAATTTTGTTAGCAGTAGAGTGCAAATCTTTAGGAAAACAGATTAGCCAATCAAGTAATTAAACATTGGCCCTCTGAATATATATATTTCACAATTTCAAATAGTTGTCATCTCTCAACTGATTCGACAACATTGAGTTGTCAGAAATGTACTTTTTAAAGTTAAAAATTCCTTGCAATGCAGATGTCTATTAGCAACATAGAATAGTATACTGTACATCTGCAGCCAAAAAAACTGAACCACTTTGCACTGGAGTTTTTCAAAATATAAAGCTCTGTTCAGAAGCAAGCACCACTAGACAGACATGTCACAACACTGCGTTACAAGATGCATCACCCACTCACTGTAGTAGGCCCTAAGTCCTACCCCTAAATTTTAATACTTTCGGTTCCATATACGTTGTAACCTTCTCTATAAGTTGCTAAATTCTGGGTATTCTGCGAGGAAGTTGGGTTAAAAGTCTGTGCACTCTTTGCCACCTTCATTCGTTTCGCCTCTGCCCTGGACTTGTAACAGAACTCTATCAAAGCCACCAGCATTGCCAAGCCCAAGCCTCCAACCAGAATGTAGAAGACTCCAGCAACGTTGCTGAGACTCAAGGCACTCGTCTTGTCCTGGGGAAACAGAAGCAACACAGTTAACCCTGGAAAACAGACCCCCAAGGAGCACAAGCTATCATGTAAAACATTGGACATAAATATCAATGTTCAGCTGAAATTAAATGACTGGGTTTTTTTTTTTTTTACATACTTCTTACAGAATTTGACCTATCTGGATCTACAAAATGCATTTCAATCGCTTGGTTTTCCTTGTTG